>CM042013.1:15346629-15461629 GCA_023525715.1 Cichorium intybus | reverse complement strand
AAACTCCACGTGTGCCACTTAAGATTCTAATGACGGTGGTGGTGCAATAATGAATGTTTCTAGCTATGAAAAAACCACAATTTAAACAAATATGTAGTTCAAAAAAATTACTACATAAACATCACATCAAATAACATTGTATACGAATATAAAATAGGGGAGAATTTCGTCTATATCCTTATAAACTTTCATAATTAAGCCTATATCTTTGTAAAATTTCAAATTACATGTATTTCCTTATAAAACCTATAAACTCACATATATATACCAAAATACTTACTTGAATTATAGTTAATCTTTTTTTAAAAAAAAATTAAGTTGATTTTTATTATTAATATTGGTTGACTTCATGTCAGATTTTGGATTTGGGAGTTTCACTTTATTCAATCGATCGATATCTAGGATAGGATTTTGGATTTGTACCTGCTTCAGATTGATGGCAGCTCCGAATAGGCGAGTTCAATTTGTTATCGATCGACATTTTGGAAGGAGTTATCAATAGACTGTGGATTTTGGTTTATTGAATAACTGTCGACTATGGAACGATGGCAGCTCCATGTCGAAATTTGAATTTGGGACTCAAGCTTTGTTCAATCGGTTGATATTTCGACTACATCCAAATTTATATCGATATGTCTAGGATTTTTGGGAGGATGAATAATATCGTAATGTTAGTAGTTAATTAAGTTTTTAATAATAAAAAGTCAATTTAAATATATATTTTTTCAAATTTTAAAAAGATTAATTATCGTTAAATTAATTATTTTTGGGTATATATGTGAATTTATTTGGTTTTATAATGATATACATGTAATTTGAAGTTTTACAAAGATATATACGTAATTATGAAAGTTTACAATGATATAGACGAATTCTCCCTATAAAATAATAGCCTTGTCAAGGGTTAAACAAGTCTTATTAGTAGACATATCTGCTTATTTTGAAAATTGTATTGTATGAAAATCACTGATAATTATAAAATATAACACTTAACACTGAGTAAACCACACTTGTAAAACCGAATTATACATACTAAATAAAAAATAGCCTATTCCAAAATTGTTCTTCAGATTCCAGACTAGGGTTTTTGTTCCAGATAAAAAATGTAGGTGTTTATGGGTTCTTAAATATATGAACTTGTTGGACTAGGGTTTTTGTTCCAGATAAAAAATGTAGGTGTTTATGGGTTCTTAAATATATGAACTTGTTGTAGACCTTACTAAACTAGATAACAATCTAAATACAACAAAGAGAGGTAGGAAAACCTAGTTTAATTAAACATATTAAAGTAACTATGAACTAGTCTTCTGCAATTGCTCTTCACATTTTTAGATCATGGAACTAAAAATAGTAAAACTAACATGATTCACCGTATGCTCAGCCAAATGTGAATCCATGTTTCATTACGTTGATAACTTTCGAAGAAAATTTAACAGGAGCTGGAATGTTGTTTTGGAGTGTGATGGGTATCACATGCTAGATTTTGTTTATATAGAGGGACCATATAATTAGGTAGGATCTGTCAGATCTCGAATCTGAAACAATCCTTCCAAACAATATGGTTTTTTTTGTAAATCCTCAAAATATTGGTCAAATACCAATATTCTATAAATACATGTATTCATTTTTTATCAATATCTCAATAGTTAAAAAATGTATTAAGGATTTATAGGCTCACACACATAATAACAATAGCCAAACATTGAATATTCATAAATATTCTGGTAGATATTGGAAAAAGATAAACCACACTCTCTGGACGATCTGCATCAAACACATCCCAGGACCATCACATGACTATAAATTACAGAGCACTAGTAATATATTATGCGTTCCAAGTCAATACATACAGATGGTCCTGGTCCAGGAGCACATATTATATATAATCTAAAAATGTGTTCTATGAACAAGATACCAAAATATTTTATATGAGTAAGCATTTCATTTTTTAGGTTTAATATACAACGGTTCATTTTTTTTTTCATTTTCTAATAAAAAAATGTAAAAAGTTAATAAATACATAGGTACCAAAACATCCACATATATGCAAAGATCGCAAAAAACCACCATTGGCATACAACAAATGTCCACCGATGCTAGCCCGGGGCAGAAGGTTAGTCGTGGTGATGGAAATCCAACCACTTAATGGTGACCTTCGAAATTGTTCAATGTGGTTTAGGTATTTGGGGAACATGTGCAGTTGGTGTCCATTAACAAAGTTATATTATATGTGTAACTAAATATAGCTTCTTATATGATGTTTAAGCATACCACTACTATCTAAATTGTGTTTCGTACACACTTAGGTACATTTTCCAAATAAAAAAACTTGTAAGATAATAAAAGAGCATAAATCATATTATGGAATAAGGTGAGTACATTGTGATTTTTAGCACACCTCCCTTAAAAAGAAAACATTTTACAATGTATTTGATATGTACTTATAGTTGAGTATATAATGTACTACTTATAAAATTGCTACAAATAGTCGATTTATAAAGATGGTTTTCGAACTATGATTTTGTTTATGTTGTATTGTCGAATAGTTGTTGACATGTTTGATTTATGCATGTATTCTATCATTGTATATCATGGGTTAAGTATTTGTTGACTTGTTGTGGGTTGTGCTTTGAGGCCATAATTGTTAGTTAGGTACATATTAGATATGGCGACACCTTTTGACCATTCTAGATAGATTATTGTTACATGAGTGGGCTCATTACCCGGGAGTGATGATCTATTACCGAGACTAAATGATCCTTAAGAAGTTTGCTTTCAATTACATGTTACTCCCATTGATGCATGGAACCATATTCTCAATTCATTATGGTCTCCCTTTGAGTTTTGGATAATCGTAGCTAAGAAGTGATGATTACCTTCGGGGTTGATGCATTCATGAACATTTGTGTATATGATATTTTTACTTATTGTACCGTGGTCGAGTTATAAAATGAAACATGAGTTATTTTACAAATGAAGTATCTATTTGTTGTTTGAGTTTATGTATCAAATATATGATATTATGCGGTGTTAACCCTTATATGTCTAACTAGATTTTTCAGGCTAACGTACTGTTTTGATGTATGTCTTGGTAACATACATTTAGAGTTACGTTATTTTGTCCATTGGATTTATTATACATTATGCTTTGGTTATGGTTTGATTATTGATCAAACATCCTTCACTTAAAAATGTTTTAATTGTTTGGAACATTCCGTTGTTTCAAAAATAAAAGATTTTTTTTCAAACAGGCTCTACGAGGGATGTCAAACCACCTCTTAAGGCACTATCACACACTAACGAGTTTTGGTCCAGCCCATTAGTTTATCCGTGCCTCTGTGGAGCCCTTTTCACATCTCACTTATATCTATATAACTCTTATAATAGAGGCCATTATGAATATGGTTCAAGATATGTCTCATTCTTGCACCATATTCATTTGAAACTTACAAAGCTTTTCACTTTCATATAATTAAACATGTACAACTCAAGAGTCTTTTAACCTATGATACTTAATTGTTACTTATTACACCTAATTAATCTAAGAGTCATATATAGTTCACATATAAATTTGATTCTATCTTGGAGAATATGATGGAAAAAAAATTGACTTGAGAGCACACCCACTTTGAAATTTCAAATTTTCATATTGTATTACAAAGAAGAAACATGAAGAAACTAAAACAAATCATAAGTCATGAGGCAAGAGGCAAGAGGCAAGAGAGAAACGACATGGTTGCTAACACATACTTTGGAGGTACATATGTTAATATTGTATTGGAAAGAAGAAACGTGAAGAGATAAAGTGCATATTGGTTCTACCTCAACATAACGTTAGAAAGATATATAATACATTTAGTATAATTGATTATTCTTTGTAATTAGTGATTTTCAATGCCTCGATAATCTATTGTTGATCCACAAGTATGTAATATATATATATATATATATATATATATATATATATATATATATATATATATATATATATATATATATATATATATATATATATATATATATATATATATATATATATATATATAATGTTTTCTAATCCATATTCATCAAAAAATGTTTTATAATGTTTGAATAATTGGGCTTATGTTGTTTAATGAAGTATTTAATGGTTTGGTTTTGTAGAATTTTTTTAAGATTAATATTATTTAACATGAAAAATGATATAAAAGTTGACATTATTGTCATGTAAAAAAATTAAACATTGAAAAGGTAAAAAATCGTCACATAAATACAAGTAAAAAAGCTTTAGCTACAAAACATCTTAATACTTTAGCAAACAAACATCTTTTACGCTTTTCAGATTAGCATTATTTGGCAAGGAAATTAATATTAAAGTTGTGACATTATGTATTATTGTTAATACATTTTATTTGTTTGTATTAGATTCTAACATAGTTCATGTCAATGTGTTATACTATATTTTTAATGTTGGATTGTTCATATACACTTAACTTAAAATAGATGATTATATTATATTGTTTGACTTTTAGTTAAAATTGTTATTATTCTCGCTTTTTTAGATTTTTATTTTCGAGATTTAAATAACGATGGATTGTATTTCTTATTAGTTTGACAATGAATATGAAGAAAAATATATGATCTCTATTTCATCTCTCTTGGTTCTTAATATAATGAGTTGAATTTTTAAGTTTTTGAAATCAACATGTTAGTTTATTTGAATGAAGAATGATGTTACTATCAATAGATTATCTATTGACTTGATTTGCCAAGATGATGGTCAAATAATTATTAGCTTTTTTGATCGTTCTTCAGTTATGAATTTATTTGTTTTCATTGTGATCATTGTTACATTTTTAACATTAATCTTATATTTATTTTTTATGATGTTTGGTTGATGTTTTTCGATTAAATGATGTAGCATGGATAAGATTATTGAGCAAAAAAAACTACTAATTTAAAGCATAGTAATAATATAATAGAAAAAACTACTAATCTAAAACTTAATAAAAGTATAATAAAAATAATAATAAAACTTTATAAAACATGATATAAATATAATTATAGTAATTTTATGCATCAAATTCGTTATAAAATGTTATCTAAAATAAATGACCAAAATCATCTATCATCTATCATCGTTATCATTATCATTATCATTATCATTATCATTATCATCATTATAAATCATATAATAGATGTGTTTAAAGGTATATGGTTGAAGATATGAATCATACGTGCACCATATTTATTTGAAACTTCCAAAACCCTTCAACTTTCAACTAATTAATTACAATCATTCAAGAGTTTTTGGCTTGCATACTAATAATATTAAGTAGTCTATTTAAGATGTTATAATTTATGAGTATCAAATGATGGTAGTTGAATAGGTTTTAAGTTTTTTAAATTAATCAATTAAGCACTTAATGAAATTTTTTTAATTGAAATATATTATATTGATTAAACTTTTTGACTTTTAAGTAGTATATAGAAATAAAAGCATATGGTTTGATAAAAACAATTATATCTTATATATTAATTTTGAAACTTTTATTTAATTAAATTAATTATAAGTGATTAAATCGTTATCTTTCTTTATTTTTATATTTATCATTATAATCTTTATAATTATTATAATAAATACCTTACAATTCAATGTGGTTCAAGATATGTCATCTATCTTGAACCATGTTTTTTTGAAACTACCAAACTCTTCAACTTAATCTAATTAACTGGTTAGTAATTCATATTGGTTAATCATAAATAAAAACCTTTCAATTCTCACCTAATTAATTACTACAACATAAGAGTTTTTCTAACTTGTGATATTTAATAGTTGATTATGGTTAATATAGATGTATATATAGTTTATTGAGATAAATTAATTTGCTTGGCTTAAAGAATAAGATGAAGGAAAATAAGACTTGAAACACATTTATATATTTTGCTAACATCCATTGAGATTTCGTGGTTTAGTTTCATTATTTACTAACTTACCTTAATATTTCTTTTTTTTCTAGGTATTTATGTGTTCATCGGATGAAAAAGAGAAATATAAAGAACTATCTTTTGCATGATGTTATATGTATATCAAATTCATAAAATTCATACTACGATATTATTCAAGAGACAAAAGTGATTCTTTTTTCTTTAATTATCAATGAGATTTAGTTATGTTTAAAGAGAGTCTTTAAGTTTGATTTTGTGAAATTGTTTACAAGTCAAAGTGTATTGTTAGTTTTTATAATAGTTTTTATAATAGATAAGGTAAACAATGAAATGTAATGATTCGAATGTAATTAAATAATAAAATATGCAAAAGTTGTTATTCATTACCTTTGATGAAACTAATGAAGAAAATTTTTAATAATAATACAATTCTTTCTCAATGGTAACATTTGAAATATTATTAGTATGTTTATTTCTATTTTATTTTAGATGTTAAGCTAATTCATGTTAAGACATTTTCTTATGTTTTAATTACACTATCCATATATAATACATAATTACTATTGGATGTTTCATTGATGTTGGTTAAATTAACATGTTAATAACATTATAATTATATTAAATATATGATTTTGATATTGTGTTTGGGTTTTGTGATGAAAATTTTATAATTGATACATGATATATATTGTGATGAGATATTTATAACTAAACCTACGTATTTATATTAGATATAATATTTTCAGATTCTTATATAATATGTCAATATTTTTTTTCAAATATTTTTATTCCTGCTCAACGCGCGGGGATACGCCTAGTTCTACAATAATCTACATGCAAAGCAATTATTGTAAGTCTCTGGGGTTGCGTTTTCAGTGCCCTCGACTTACCTATCATTTTCCAACATTACCACCTAAAATAACATTAACTATTCCATCTCATCTTAATATTTTCATATTTCAAACTACTATCATTTTTAATATAGCTTAAGTTCGTTCTCTCTGAATTTTACTTACTTGTAGATTTCAATCTTCCGTTCTTTTGTAACCAATCTTCTATACATCTCTTCATATGTTATATACTTCTTTTTAGCTACCGATTTTGACCATTGACCGCCGTCTATTTTACCCCTCTATAACATATTATTTCCAAAAAAATGTTTACATTTCAACATGATCCGCACGTTTACAACTCATACTAGAAGTAACTAATTTGAGTCAACATACTTTCATAATTTATCTAACCCGTACAATTTTACCACTTATGTTGTATACCGTTTTCAAATTGTTACTATTATTGTTAGATTATGTTTGGCAGGCTAGCTCAAAAGTTAGCTGATAGCTGATAAAAAATAGTATTTGATAAAATGAGCTGATACGTTAGCTGGAAAAATAAAATGCCACAAAAGGGTAATGCAGAAAAATGAGTTTTTCTATAATTATTGAGGGTATGTTTAGGAAAATTAAAAAAGTCTCATAAATTTGTTGAAACACTAGTGTAAATAGCTTTTTAAAAATCCAGCTTATAAACTAGATTATGGTTTGTCAAACACAACAACTTAAAAAAACTCGAAAAATACACGCCAAACATTTGTCTATTCAACGGCCTTTTTATGGAGCATATGCCGAATAGACTTTACACAAGTTATGCATCATTTGTTATCCGTTTAACAGTATAACAAATTTCTTATGAACATAAATGTATAAATTGACAAATTTTTAATAACAAGTAACAATAAAATAGTGTAAATTCATAGAAACCGTTCTGTTATATATCATGGAAAAATAAGTAATTTCCTTAAATAAACAAGGTATTATTATTATATGGTGAAGAATAATATTTTCCGTTGAGTCCCTCCGCCGCGTCTGATTCCTCTCTAACGACTCCCTCCTCCTTCTTCACGTCTTCAACCTCTTCACATCTATACATACACACACGCATGCATTTTACGATTGATCTTTATATCGGAAACCCTCTGTTCATAATCAAGTCACAGGGGGAAGTTTTTTCCGATCAGAATTGTTCGCCAAACAAGGACGCAAGGAATTACATCAGTTTTGGAGTTGATCTGGTTTATTGTGCGTAACAGTTAGGGTTTCAACGAATCTAACAGAAATGACATTGGAATCGTCGTCAGACCACGAAGCGGACGATTCCGATGCTGAATTCGTGGAAATCGATCCCTCCGGTCGTTATGGACGGGTTAGCACGTTTCATAAATTTATGCAAAAAATATCATTTCTATTTACGTTTGTTAGATATATCTATTGTTATTCGGATGACTATATTGGTGTAATTTGCAGTACAAGGACGTCTTAGGGAAGGGCGCTTGCAAAAAAGTGTATCCTTTTTTTTTTTTTTTTTTTTTTTTTAATATTCTTCTTCTCACTCGCTTTCTTTCCAAAAAAGCTAGGCTGCCTTTTGACATTCGATATCAAACCACTTAAATGTCAACTTCATTATTGCTATGGATTTCACACCTGATTACAATCAATATTGCGAACTAAGTTGCATTTTTTAAAGCAGTACCATGTAACAATGTGGGTGCCAAATTAGTTTCATTTGGAAATCACCAAGCCTGACATCCAAATTCAAAGCTTTTAGCTCATTTTTAGGTAAATAAATGAAATTTTGAACCATTTGCACTTGGTTGTTGCTAGTTAACCATTGTTCTTGTAGAGGTACCAATAAACATTGTAGTTCGATTGTAGAGGTACCAACCGTTCATTCTTGCAAATCATAGTGTTCCTTTGCATTTCTTCAAGAATGATGACCTGTTTGTGACGAAAGCCGAAAAATTATATGAAAAGTTATTTAGTGCTTGTTTCTTATTTTTCCCTTATGGGTAAAGTGCTGCATACATGATGTCCGTTTCTTTTATAGACTGAATAAACCATCTAAACAAGAAAAAAACATCCTTGCATTCTAACGAACGATTTTCACGATTCTCTTAAATCTTGATTTTAACAATATTCATCAATTTTAACGTAAGAGAAGTTTGGACAAGAAAAGAATAAGGGAAAACAGCTGACGGGTTGGTGTCTTAATATATGAAGCTTCGATTTTTGGCTCATCTTGTCCAGATTAATAAAAAAGAAACAACCATGTATAGTTATCCGAATCAAGTGTTTAACTCATTAAGCCATATAGAAACAACCCCTTATTTAATACTTAGTTTCCAAGTAGAACAACATAGACTAGCTATAAAACAAATTACATGATGTATACCAGTATACCCTTGATCAAATATTGATATTTTAGATATAGAGCATTTGACGAATTTGAAGGAATCGAAGTAGCTTGGAACCAAATAAAGATTTCTGATTTCTTAAGAAATCCCGAGGAGTTAGAGCGTCTATACTCCGAAGTTCATTTGCTAAAAACACTTAGACACAAAAACATCATTAAATTCTACAACTCTTGGGTTGACACAAAGAACGACCATGTCAACTTCATCACCGAAGTCTTCACATCCGGGACATTAAGACAGTATGTTTGGATTTTAATTTATTTCTCAGCATCCATTTTTTAAAGGTTTTATCGTATATACAAAGTAGTTAAGATCATGCTAGAAATTTTTGGTAGGTACCGCAAGAAACATAAGCATGTAGATTTGCGAGCATTGAAGAAATGGTCTAAACAAATATTGGAGGGGTTAGTGTATCTTCATAGTCATGACCCTCCTGTCATTCATCGCGACCTCAAATGTGACAACATTTTTGTTAATGGGAATCAAGGAGAGGTGAAAATTGGTGATCTTGGATTGGCTGCCATTCTTCGCCAAGCTCGGTCTGCTCATAGTGTGATTGGTGAGGGCAGTTTTGTAATTATCCGTGTTTTCTTGTTTTGATGGTTGTGACATGTGATGATTATAAAAAAAGGTATTGTGTTTAGGAACTCCGGAGTTTATGGCACCAGAGCTATATGAAGAGGATTATAACGAACTTGTGGATATTTATGCCTTTGGGATGTGCTTACTTGAATTGGTGACATTTGAGTATCCATATGTTGAATGCACTAATGCTGCTCAAATATACAAGAAAGTGACATCGGTAAGTGATATATTTATGACCAGTAAAACTACCCTGGTATACTTTGCTGTACTTAGTCTTTCTCCGAAAAGATAATTGAAAATGCCTAAAAATGATTACATTGGTATACTTTGGTGTTTTTTATTCATTTTAGCAATAGTTAGCAGTAGAACTACATGTATGACATTTAGAAAACTCATTGACTTCTAAATTCTAATGTTTAAGACCTAAGAATGAACTATTACCGATTGTGAAGTTGAAAAATAGTACAGTCGACTTTCACTGAATGGAAACAGAACTCATGTTTTGCGAAGTATCAAATGAAGGGTTAAAGGCAAGAAATAGCAACATACTTTCATTGATTTGTATATTAAACTATTAAAGCATCCTACTTTTGTTTCTTTTTTACTATCTACCCATTTTTTTAGCAATGAAATTCAAATACAAAGCAATTTTCATTGCTATAATACGGTAAATTTCTCAAATTATAATGTCCAATAAAAAAAAAGTTAAAAATTACAATGCTATAATCAGATAGATCGTTTAAAGTGCAATGCATTAATAAGAAAAAGATGGAAGTACAATATAGTGGATAGAAAGAGATGGAAAGTAGGATGCTATAATATACAAATAAATAAAAGTGCATTGCCGTTTCTTCCATTTAGTCGTTAAATAAATAGAAAGTACACATCGTTTCATCAGTCTTGACCTATTTCAAGTTTACCAAGCTTACAAAAAATAAATAATTATCTACCTTTCTACTTGCAAATACGTATTGTTTATCTCTAATTATTTTTCTTGTTTTAGGGTGTGAAGCCGGCTTCATTAGCTACAGTGAAGGATCCCGACATCAAATTGTTTATCGAAAAATGTATTGTAAGAGTGTCTTATAGATTAAGCGCCAAAGAACTCTTGATGGATAGTTTTCTTCATGCTGAGGACGATTGTAATAACATAAATAAACAATCAAATCTCAATCCCCATCCAGGTTATCATTCCCCTTAAAAATTATTTCTTTATATCTTTTCTGCACATTTTCTGATGGTTTTTTTGTAGGTGGCGACACTGAGAATGTTGAATCTCCAAATAACTCTATGCCTGATACTGCTAGGGATTTCACAGTTATGGGTCAAGTCAGAGACCCCAATACAGTGTTCCTAAAACTACGTATAGAAGATGTAACAGGTAATGTTCATTAGGATTATTGGATTTACCGTTTTCATTTTGATTTTTATTTTGACGAATAATTTTATTTTTTAGGTAATGTCCGGAATATTCATTTTCCATTTGATATTGATGCGGATACACCAACTGCGGTTGCTAGAGAAATGGTGGAAGAGCTGGATTTAACAGATCAAGATGTGTCTGTAATCGCGGAAATGATTGAAGCAGAAATCCGGTCGTGTTTTCCCGATTGGGAGCTAACTGAATATTCTAATGACGGAAACGAAGTTGACCCCCAATTTGACTCTCCGACACCGTCAACGAACAAAT
The DNA here is from genome assembly GCA_023525715.1 of Cichorium intybus. Classification (NCBI taxonomy): domain Eukaryota; kingdom Viridiplantae; phylum Streptophyta; class Magnoliopsida; order Asterales; family Asteraceae; genus Cichorium; species Cichorium intybus. Next base: position 15,450,176 of record CM042013.1, on the reverse strand, counting down.
CCGGTGCTTCTCCAGGATGTTTATCTCTGGAACGGTTGCCTTCTGGTCGGAGATATTGGAGTGATGCACCAAAAATGGGTTGCTCTCCACTTAAACCCGTACCTTCAGATGTTGATGAAGAAAACACCGAACCCTTGCTAGATAATGATAATGATAATGATGATGATGATGATGATGGTGATGATGATGATGAAGATAACGATAAGAATAACGATAACAATAAAGATAATGATGATGACGACAACAATAATCATAATGATGTGAATATGATCGTGGAGAAACTTGAGCAAATAATGATCGAGCAACAGAAAGAGTTGGATGAACTAAAAAGGAAACATGGATTGATTGTATCCGATATTTTGATGAAACTTTCTCCCGAAACTCGAGAAGAAGTTGTTAACACGTGTAAAGTCGAGATCTTGAACTGTAACTCTTTAGAATTGTAAGTTTTTGGGCCATTTTTATTTATATATCGGTCAAATACATTCATATATTTGCTCTTTAATTTTTAAAGGGAAGTGATTCGTATACAACAATTTTTCTCCATACACAACAATTTAACATTTTTAATGCATAATGTACAACACTCTTAAAGCATGAATTGTTGTATATGGAGAAAAATTGTTGTGTACGGATCACTTCCTATTTTTAAAATGTCCATAGAAAAGATGAAGATGGAGATGAGGAACGAGTAGGAGGCAACCATAGCCCGGGATGTTTGTTCAAGCAAAAGTTCAAGACAAGGATAGAGTATACGAAGCCAAGCATGGGCATAGCTGTAATTTTGAGGAACGATAGCACGAATTCATGACATTCAAGGGTACAGAAGATTTCGAGAAGATTTCGAATAAGAATCGATTCCTTTGAGTGAATTAATTGTACATATGCTTATTTGTTGACACAAAAAGGTTTGATTTATGTTTGATTAGTTGAGTTGTGTTGTGAAATTTGAAGGACTTTGTAGACGGATATTTGTTGAATGTTTTATTGAGTTGTTTAATGACATGTTGCATTTTGTTTTAAGTTTCAAGGGCTTGATAGATAACAAGGGAATATTTAAGTGTTTAGTAGATATTGGCTAAAATTTTCAAGGGCTTGGTGGATATCATGGGATATTTCAAGGGTTTAGTAGATATTGGGGGAAATTTCAAGAGTTTGTGCTAAGCCACCATTAAAGTTCACGTATGAGAGAAAGGGTAAAAAGGGAATTGCCTCTGGGTCTAAAACAAACTGATTCCTTTTGAGGGTAGTTTGGTAATTTAACTAATTAATTTGTTGGGTCGTTGGCTATTAGTGGAGTGCAGGAGCAGATGGGAATTTTTCTATGGATTATCACTGAAGAGCTTTCTTCCTGGGAGATACTAGCATCTTGAATAGCTAGACTATTTTTATTTCTTTTAATTTGCCAATTGAGTCTCTGTAATCATTCGGTAAGAAGTGAGCAATACAGTTTCTGATTTCAGTGATTTAATCCTTTATTCTTGTTTGTTCGGTGGGATTTGAAGAGTATTCATAGCAAATTTGGTATCAGAGCGCTAGGGCTCCTTCGGGAACTGTGTCACAAAGAGTAGAAGTAATGTAAGAGGAGATGGGAAGCATGCGGTCTTCGATTCAAGATCTGACTGGGCAGGTGGCGTTACTTGTGGGGAAGATGACAGAAATTGCAACAAACAATGGAAAAATTATGGCGTCTTTGGGAGAACCGGAGCATGAACCACCGTTACCGGGTGGAGATAATGGACCGCCGGTGGGTCAAGGGATTCATTCAAATGGTGGGTCGAATTGGAGGTATCGTAAGCTGGATATGCCATTATTTGATGGAAACAATTTCTGATTTCAGTGATTTAATCCTTTATTCTTGTTTGTTCGGTGGGATTTGAAGAGTATTCATAGCAAATTTGGTATCAGAGCGCTAGGGCTCCTTCGGGAACTGTGTCACAAAGAGTAGAAGTAATGCAAGAGGAGATGGGAAGCATGCGGTCTTCGATTCAAGATCTGACTGGGCAGGTGGCGTTACTTGTGGGGAAGATGACAGAAATTGCAACAAACAATGGAAAAATTATGGCGTCTTTGGGAGAACCGGAGCATGAACCACCGTTACCGGGTGGAGATAATGGACCGCCGGTGGGTCAAGGGATTCATTCAAATGGTGGGTCGAATTGGAGGTATCGTAAGCTGGATATGCCATTATTTGATGGAAACAATCCCGATGGGTGGATTTTGAGAGCAGAAAGGTACTTCTCTTTCTACAAATTGGGAGAAGATGACAAAATTGAAGCAGCAATAGTCTCGTTGGAAGGGGATGGTTTACTGTGGTATCAATGGGAATACCGGAGGAAACCGATTCAAACATGGGAGGACTTGAAGCTCCTGATCTTAAGACAATTCCGACCGATGAAAGAGGGGTCCGTATACGAGCAGTGGTTGGCGGTGAGGCAGTCGTGATCGGTGATCAGACTACCAACGTCAATTCATTGAGTTGTCCGCTCCGTTGACTAACGTGTCAGAAGAGGTTACAATGGGCCATTTCATTAATGGGTTAAAAAAAGAAATTCGGGCTGAAGTTAGATTAATGGGCCCAAAGACGGTGGATCAGGCAATGGAATTAGCGGTGAGAGCTGAAGAGAAAGTGAACCCAGGTACGATTCGATCCAACATTCAAAAACCTAATTCAACTTCGACACAGCCATTCCGTCTGTCGTCTCTTTCGTTCTCAAGTAGCGGAGCTCCAGTTAATTCTCGGAGTACAAATTTCACTGTCCCAACTCGAACGACTACGGAAATCGTACCTATGAAAACGTCACGTGAGGTTCAGCAGTTGACAGAAAAAGAATTACAGGAAAAGAAAACCAAGGGACTATGTTTCAAATGTGATGAAAAATGGCAGCTGGGACATCAGTGTAGTCGGCGTGAGCTCAGCATTATGTTGGCTTTGGATGACGACGAGGAAGAATTAGGGGAAGAGGAAGTACAAACCGAAGAGAGGAATAATGAGGTATGTTTGAGTTCAGTCATGGGGGTAACAAAGCCAAAAACGATGAAATTGAAAGGGCCGGTGCAAGGGGAAGAAGTAATTGTAATGATAGACCCTGGAGCAACTCATAATTTTATATCCTTGAATGCTATTAAAAGATTAGGTCTTCCCGTTAGTAAGAATGGGGGATTTGGAGTCACATTGGGAACGGGGGTGACAGTGCAAGGAGATGGCGAGTGTAAGGGGGGTAACAATTCAGTTACAAGGGTTACGGGTGACGGAAGATTTATTACCGCTTACATTGGGAAATTCTGATGTGATCTTGGGGGTGCAGTGGTTGGAAAAGCTTGGTACGGTTACTACGAACTGGCGAACTCAGCTGATGCAGTGGTTGGAAAAGCTTGGTCCCCGCCTTGGGAAGGTAGCGGATGTTCCGTTATTTCTCCAACCGCTACTTCAAGATTATCGAGAAGTGTTTGACATGCCAGCGGGTTTACCACCAGTAAGGGGGCACGAGCACAACATTGTTCTCAAGGCGGGGACAGACCCGATGAGTGTTCGACCGTATCGTTATCCATAAATTCAAAAAGACGAAATCAGTCGACTCACTCAAGAGATGCTCACGGCTGGGATAATCCAACCATCAAGAAGTCTATTTTCGAGCCCCGTATTGTTGGTTAAAAAGAAGAACGGGTCGTGGAGGTTTTGCGTGGATTACCGGGCTCTTAATCGAGTGACTACCCCCGACAAGTATCCAATCCCGGTCATAGACGAATTACTGGATGAGCTCCATGGCTCTTATATGTTTACGAAAATCGACCTCAAATCGGGCTATCACCAAATCCGCGTGAGAGCGGAAGACGTGTCAAAAACTGCTTTTCGGACGCATGAGGGGCATTACGAGTTTCTCGTAATGCCATTCAGATTAACAAACGCACCGGCCACCTTCCAATCTCTAATGAATGACGTTTTTAGACCGTTCCTACGGAAGTTTGTATTAGTTTTTTTTTGATGATATACTGGTTTCAGCAAGTCCGAGGAGCAACATTACATTCACGTGCAAACTGTCTTGGGGAAATTGAAAGAACTTCAGCTATATGCAAATTTGGAGAAATGTACTTTTGGTCAAACACGGGTGGAATACTTGGGACACATTGTGTCGTGGGATGGGGTTGCCATGGATCACGAGAAGGTGAAGGCGGTTTTGGAATGGCAAAGTCCGAAGTCCGTACAGGAATTAAGGGGATTCTTGGGCTTAACGGGGTATTACCGCTGATTTGTAGCGGGGTATGCTTCGATCGCGGGTCCTTTGACGGATCTGTTAAAGAAAGGTGTGTTTGAATGGAGCCCGGAGGCGGAGAGGGCTTTTGTGATGTTAAAATCAGCCATGACTTCTGCCCCTATTTTAGCAATGCCAAAATTTGCTATTCCGTTTGTGATTGAAACCGACGTTTCGGGTTACGGAGTCGGGGCAGTTTTGTTGCAGAATTCGCATCCGGTGGCATATTATAGTCAAGTGTTGGGGCGACGGAATCGGTTAAAGCCGATTTACGAAAAAGAATTGATGGCGATTGTTATGGCAATTCAAAAATGGCGGCATTACCTCTTGGGGAGACATTTTATAATACGAACCGACCAACGTAGCTCGAAATTTTTGCTGGAACAGCGAGAAGTGGGCACAGAATACCAAAAATGGCTTTGTAAAATAATGAGTTTTGATTTCGAGATTCAATATAAACCAGGAGCCACGAATAAGGTCGCGGATGCTCTTTCAAGAAAATTCGAAGAAGACACAGAAACGGAATACAATGCGCTAGTTTCGAGTTACGGGATTTTGTTGGAACCTCTTAAAAAGGAGCTCGCAGATGACCCGTTTATCCAACGCATCCTCTTTCAAATACAAAACAACCAAACACCTTTGGTGGGGTTTACAGTGAATAATGGTCGGTTACTTTACAGGGACAGATTGGTTGTAACACCCGACTTATTTAACAAAACACTCCGTAAAAATTTTATTTATCAAACCATATATTTTACAATAAAACATTATACAAAGGGTATTTGTCAACATAAACAGGTACAAGTGTATCAAGGATTACAATACATAAAGATATTATACATCCATTAAGCCGGGTTGTCACTTCACCATCCTAAGTCCTTAGTCACGGACTTTATCTTTTCCCTTAGCGGGATCATGCTCACCTGCAGGGACATATCAAATAAAACTGTGAGCTATAAAGCCCAATGAGTAATCAAATCTACTATAACATGTATAAGAATAAAATTCTCTATACAAATCAAATATGCATTATCGCATAACACAAGATCATATATGGCTCACGGGTTTGTCCCACTTTTGCCTAGACTCACGGCTCCGTTCTTGTCATCTCAATGACTCACTGATTATCCGGTATTGCCTTTTCAAGATTGACTCACATCTCCGTTCTTGTCTACTACAGACTCACGGCTTATCTGGTATTGTCGTATTGTTTATTTATTTATTTATTGACTCACAGCTCCGTTCTTGTCTATAGCAGACTCACGGCTTATCTGATATTGTCTTTTATTTCATCATGAAATCTGTCAATTTCGTCCCCAAAACTGTTTCCATCTGCAGCTGCTCATCCAATATTTATCACATCGGATATAAGTGAGATTACTCACCTGAATGCCTGCTACCACTAGCTTTAATTGTTTCTTGTCTTGAAATGGATTCCACAAGATTTTGTCCCGTACCTATAATTTCATTCATTTCACAATGATTATAGGTTAATTTACCATTTCAGTTGATTCTAGTGCTCATGAGTCTAATATAAGACCAATTCCAAGCATTTCCAATCAATAACCATCGTTATAAAAATTTAATACACTTCCCGAAATACGCGTATTCTACTACAGTACTTTCGGGAGATCGTATTCGTATTCCGATAATTTTCCATGAAGTTTCACAACATATTAGACCTATGTTCAAAATTTCAGGTCAATCGGATAAGCCTAGCATCAAAATCAAACTTGGAAATTGCACCAAATTTTAACAGAGGATTTCTGCACTTCTGCCGCACCCTCGCGTCGCGACCAAGGCCAATATGGTCGCGTCGCGACTGCTGGGAATTCAGGCAGTAAGCTCCGATTTTGTGCTAGAAATTCCCATTTTTCTCTTGTTAAGCCCTTATTACTCGACTTAATTACTAGGAAATGTTCCAAGACCAAAACCTTTGGCTAATAACAAGTTTTAAACCAACGAAGGATCAAATTCAAATCCATTTCCATAACTTCCCGTTTTCACAATTTTAGTCCAAAAACCGAAATTGTTGAATTTTACTTGCTTCTACTGATTTCTTTCAGTCAATATAGCATCTATAAATCATTATAAACCATTAGAATCAAGTTTATCACAAGAACTCATCATCTAGGGTTCTTGATCAAAATCTCAATTCTTGAACAATAGCAACCTACTTCCATATTCTTGAATTATGTCCTTTTAGCATGACTTACTGGAAGTATTAAGCCATTTAAACTACATGATTCATGACTGAAATTACAGATTTCAGTTTCTATAAAAGTTCATCAAGAACAAACTAGGTTAGAACTTGAAATACTAACCTCCAACACCTCCAAACCTTCAATCCAAAGCCAATAATCGAATTACAAGCTTCAAACTTTCAAGAAATCTCCAAGACTTGCAACGATCGCTCAAGAACCCTCTCTCCCGTAGCTTCTAAACTCTTCTGCACATATGGGAGAATGTTCTAGCTTTATATTTCCAGAAATTGCATTTTAGTCCTTGGAGTTCTATTTCTTGAACTTTTGCCACAACTAACATATATTATGACAAAAACCAGTTTTTATAACATTTTAAGTCCAAAACTCAAAATATTATTACAAACCAAATCCTTTTCTGTCAAAAAGACCAAATTACCCTTCTAAGGTAAAATGACCAATTTACCCTTTTTATTATATTTACATATAAGGAGTATCTTGGCGTTACATTGGTCATTCCAAAAACGTCATCGTTAATTCCGACTTTACTTCGGGAGCATCACGATTCATGTTGGGTGGACACGCGGGTGAGATGCGTACGTTTCAGCGGATCGCATCGGAGTGGTTTTGGGTGGGTATGCGTAAAGACGTGATCAAATATGTGCAAGAGTGTTCGGTGTGTCAACAACAAAAGTCGTTAACTACCCACCCAGCGGAGCTGTTATAGTCGTTGGCTCTTCCGAATCTGGTCTGGGAAGAGATTATGATGGACTTCGTGGAAGGATTACCCTTATCGAATGGGGTTGATACGGTGCTAGTGGTGGTAGACCGTTTATCTAAATTTGCTCATTTTTTGGGTTTAAAACACCCATTCACCGCCCCATCGGTGGCTGCTTTGTTTGTGAAAGAGGTGGTACGTCTTCACGGGTTTCCTCAGTCAATTGTAACAGATCGTGATCGGATATTCATGAGTCAGTTTTGGCGCGAGCTTTTCCGATTGCAGGGCACGGTATTAAAACGTAGCACCGCGTACCATCCCCAGTCGGATGGTCAGTCCGAGGTGGTGAACAAAGCATTGGAAATGTACCTCCGTTGTTTTGTACAAGAAAATACCAAGAAATGGGCTCAATGGCTTCCGTGGGCTGAATATTGGTATAATACATCGTATCACTCCTCGGCCAAGTATACTCCGTTCCGTATTTTGTATGGTCGGGAGCCGCCTCGTTTGATTCGCCAACCTTATGGGCCGATTACCGTTGGGTCCTTGGAAGAAATATTACGTAATCGTGAACTAATATTGGATTATTTGAAATTTAATTTGCTATGGGCCCAACAAAAGATGAAGCAGTGGGAGGATAAGCATAGACGTGATGTGTCTTTTGAGGTGGGCGATTTGGTGTATTTGAAGTTACAAGCGTATCGCCAGCAGTCCGTGACGAGACGTTTGAATCAGAAGTTAGCCCCGCGTTTTTATGGTCCGTACCGGGTGCTCCAAAAAGTGGGATCAGTTCCCTATCGGCTGGAATTGCCCGACTTGGCGAAAATCCATCCGGTTTTTCACATATCCCAGCTTAAGCGTGTAAAGGGGGACCCATCTGACCCTCCCACTACCCCTCTTCATTTAACAGCGGATTTGGAATTAGATGTTTAACCGAAGACGTTATTGGGCGTACGGTCTCGTTTGATAGGACAGTTGGTGTGTAAAGAGGTACTTATTAAATGGAAGAACCTTCCTGAGACCGAGGCCACTTGGGAGGAGCTGGACGTGATTCACCATGCCTTTCCATCCTTCCATATTGAGGACAAGGTGGCTCTTTGGGGGTGGGGTATTGCTAAGCCACCACTAAAGTTCACGTATGAGAGAAAGGGTAAAAAGGGAATAGCCTCTGGGTCTAAAAAAACTGATTCCTTTTTAGGGTAGTTTGGTAATTTAATTAATTAATTTGTTGGGTCGTTGGCTATTAGTGGAGTGCAGGAGCAGATGGAAATTTTTCTATGGATTATCACTGAAGAGTTTTCTTCCTGGGAGATACTAGCATCTCGAATAGCTAGAGTATTTTCATTTCTTTTAATTTGTCAATTGAGTCTCTGTAATCATTCGGTAAGAAGTGAGCAATACAATTTCTGATTTCAGTGATTTAATCCTTTATTCTTGTTTGTTCGGTGGGATTTGAAGAGTATTCATAGCAGTTTGATGGATTTATGTGAATTTTAAGGATTTGTTAGATATGTGTCCGAAGTTTTAAGGACTTGATGGATATTGGTTAAAGTTTCAAGGACTTGGTAGATATTTGGGGAATTTCAAGGGTTTGGTAGATATTGGGTGAAATTGCAAGGGCTTAGTAGATATTTGGATAAGATTTAGGGGCTTTGTAGACGTTGAGGAAGTTTCAAGGGCTCAATGTAGATTGAGTATTTTTTTAAGGGATTGGTTGGTATTTGAGGAAACTTTAAGGGCTTAGTAAATATTAATTGAATATATAAGAGCTTGGTAGATTTTGTTGCAAATTTCAACGACTTGGTAGATATTTCGTGAAATTCTAAGAGCTTGGTACATTTTTGGGGACATTATAAGGGCTTGGTAGATATTGGAGGAAAGTTTAAGGGTTAGAAGCAATTAGGTGAAATTTCAAATGCAATGAGCCAATGACAAGTTAAAGGTGGTGGGAACTGGGAATGGATTTTGCGTATATGGTATTTAGGTGTGCATTTAATTTTTGCATTATTTATGGTGTTATAGATGTAATCTAGTGGAAAGAGGGGAATGAAGCAACGTGAATGTGATTTCTCGGTTCTTTTACGGAATGAGAACCATCTTTTTTCGTGAGGATGTAAGAATCTCAAAATAGATGTTTTAAGACACTGAATTTTCACATCAAAACTTATTAACTTCCTGAACCGTTAATTTCATTAATTTGGTTATCACTATTTCTTTCCACAAAACTTTTCTTCCACAATCATCTTCAATGTTAACGAAACTAGAAAATCTCATGTTCTCCATGAACTCAGAGTTATCCGATGAACATGGACAATTCCAATCTCAAATTAAAGTTAAGCAATCGTTTTTTAGATATAAATTTCATTCACAATAATATTCAACTAAATTTGTTATTTTGACATATTCTCACTTGATTGGGATTTTTAATTGTTTCTTAAAACCTACACAATTGATGAAGCTTTTTATTGATAATATATATGTATGGTCTAACTAAATTTTTTATTATATTATGTTTTTAAATATTTAAAACATATTATGGCGATGATTCCTAGTGGTTTGTGTTAGGTATTCAACTGACAATCATACAATTTAAAGGGTGAGAATAAATATAAAGAAGCCAAGAGAATTATATGGTTCATACGGTCATTATAATCACGCTACATTAACGGGCGAACTAAAGAGATTTTTTTTATTGATATTTGAGATAGAATTTACAAGTACATTGAGGCTCATTATATATGGCTAGGTAGTTACAAAAGAAAATGTGCAAAGACAATGTAGGATGCTAAAATTGTATCACCCTTGGTGTGGTATTTATATTCTCATCATTCACCATTTCTGATGTGGGATACATTTGACACTCGCCACAAGGAATCAGTCTCTACAACTCAACAATCTCTCATTTAGAGGCAGGTCAACTGTTGTCCAGACCTCATAAACCTTGTATTCTCTTTAGTCTACACCTATCTCATCAGTTAGCTAGAAGGTCAGTTGAAGCTAAGCAAAATTTATGCTTTTTTGTTGTCACTACCTTGGTCAACATTTCTATCATATTTTTCGTACCAAGGATGTTCTTTAAGGATAATGTACCATCACTAATAATATCTTTCATGAAATGATGTCTCATCTAGATGTGTTCAGTCCTTCCGTGAAACATTGGATTCTTTGGGAGATGATCTCCACTTTGACTATCATGGTGAAGAATATGCTTATCATGTTTCTAGACTAACTATGATAGGAAGTTTTTTAACCAGATATGCTTATTGCCAGCTTCTGGGATGGCCATGTATTCTGCTTTTCTGGTTTAAAGATGAACAGTCTTCTAAAGACTAGACATCCAACTACCCATGTAGCCCTAATTGATATATATATATATATATATATATATATATATATATATATATATATATATATATATATATATATATATATATATATATATATATATATATATATATATATATATATATATATATATATATATTACATGAGTGTTATTCCATAAATTTAAGCATTCACCCAAGTCTACAATCGCGAACCTTCCAAGATAACTCTTTTTCTTTCAAAACATAAGGAAACCTTAGAAGTTTCTTTCAAGTAGCATAAAAACCACTTACTTAATTAGACATGGGCAAAAAGAAATTTCTGACCTCGTGCATCCCGTAACGTATATCAAGCTGCCTGCTGCCGATGCATAAGAAACCTTAGCCATCGCTTCTTTGTCTTCATCCGTTTGTGGTGATTCTGAGATTTTGAGTTGACTTCCCAAATATGTACTTTTTTGCTTTAGCAGCTGTCATGCTGAAATTCTCCAACATTATCATTATGTACTTCTTCTCAAAACGTTTTAAAGTACCTTCATCTATATCTCTGACTATTCTTATACCAAGTATACGTTTAGACGATCCCAAGTCCTTTTTCTCAAATTCTTGAGACATCCACGTCTTCAATCCCATGATCTCCCTCATGTTTGATCCAACCACCAACATATAATCAACATATAGCAAAAATATAATGTATAAGGAACTGAACTTCTTCAGATAGCAACAATGATCCTTCTCATATCTCGTCTACCCTTTCTTCTACATGAAGTACTTCCATGATTTGGGCGACAAGGATCAATGAAAGAAAAATACGGATTCATTGATTTGGGAACGTTAGTCGAACAAAAAATCAAGGAAGGAAAAACATGGGAATAAAGAAATGAGTGACATACATGTAACAAGATGTCGTATCAGGAGTTTAATACGTAAGCTTATAATAATAACAACAATATGTTCACTTTTCCATATATATATATATATATATATATATATATATATATATATATATATATATATATATATATATATATATATATATATATATATATATATATATATATATATATATATATATATATATATATATATATATATATATATATATGGGAGGTTTAAATGAAAATAATTATTGAATCGAGAATACGAGAACAAATCTGGACCACACAATTTTAAAAGAGACTCATATCTGCCCTCTTCAGTCATTCACACCAACCACCCCCAACACAAACCACCACCACTACCCGCAACCCTTCCCCTACCACTCCACACTACCCACCAATAACAACCCATCCCAACCACCTCCCACTACCACCCACCCCACCTCGAACCCAAAAACGAATTTTAAAGAATTTTTTATAAATAAGTTTTTGAAGTGTTCATATTTTAATTTTAAAAAAGATTTTTATAAACATAATGAATTTTTTTTATCCGAATTCAAGAAAGCAAATAAGATAATTCCAAATATTTATGATTTAAAGAAGTTATTATTCAACATTTTATAATCCTTAATTATATCTTTTATGATTCAAAATAAATAATGATCAAAAATTTGTTATGAACAAAATGTTAATTTAATTAATATATTATTGATCGAAAATCATGTGATAAATAAAATGATATGATACAAAATACTATGATTCAAAATGTTTTGATCCAAAATTTTATGATTCAAACATGATATGATCCAAAAACAGTATGACCTCAAAATATTATGATGCTTAATTTTTTTATGATTCAAAACTTTTATAATTGTTAAACGTTAAAAACTTGAACCTATATTTAGTTCAAAACATAAAAATGTAACAAAAAAAATCTAAAAGATAAAAACAAAATAACACTAGTAATTTTAAACATGTTGTAAAAACATTAAAAAATAAAAACGAAAAAACATTTTAAAAATGAAAAATAAAATAAAATAAAATAAGTGAAAACCGAGGATATGGGCATTTAAACAATTATAAAAAACGAAAATAAAGAGAAAACTCACTTAAATAACGTTCTATGGACGTTCCTCGTACGTAATTAAATCCTCGAGTTCGTATTACGTTCGACGGACGTGCGTCGCATGCGAACGCGTCACCTTCACGTATTTGGTATGACGTTTGTACCCTTGACGAAGTGGGTGGTGGAGAATTATCATCGCAGTCCTCACCAACTTTTTAGTCCTTATCGGATCTTTTATATATATATATATATATATATATATATATATATATATATATATATATATATATATATATATATATATATATATATATATATATATATGTATATATATATATATATATATATATATATATATATGTGTGTGTGTGTGTGTGTGTGTGTTTGTGTGTGTGTGTGTGTGTGTGTGGAATTGAGATCCAGTAAGAAATAATTTTTTGGTAGGAAGGTAGGAAGGAATCTCATCACTCATCAAATAATAATAATGTCTTTTAAGATGCAACCACATTTTTGGTGTATATGTATGTAAGATTAAATGATATGAAATCAGTTACAAAAATATATCATTCTTACCTTAATTATAACCATTCATTCCTTAATTACTGATTTCTTACCTTCCTACCAAAATTTTATTTCTTACTGGATCCCAACTATATATATATATATATATATATATATATATATATATATATATATATATATATATATATATATATATATATATATATATATATATATATATATATATATATATATATATATATATATATATATATATATATATATATATATATATATATATATATATATATATATATATATATATATATATATATATATAGAAACATAGAGTAATGTTCATTCGAGAACTCATATATTCGTAATAACTTGAGAACTTCTACACTAGTTTTTTTTTTCGAAAAAAATGACTTAATGCATTAAATCACTTATATTTAGGACATTTCATAAAAAATCTTTTGAAACCTTGATATTTTTTAAATGCATATATACACATTTCTTATATGCATATTTTTTTCAAATTTTTTTACAAATGATCTTAAATATAAGAAACTCAGTGCATTAAGCTATTTTTATTGGAAAAAAAATTTTAATCCAAGTGTTATTAAGCTCTCACAAATATTTGGGTTCTTACATGATATTATCCTGACTATATATATATATATATATATATATATATATATATATATATATATATATATATATATATATATATATATATATATATATATATATATATATATATATATATATATATATATATATATATATATATATATATATATATATATATATATATATAAAGAGAGAGTTAGGATTAAATACATTTGGTATTTATTGTGTGATTGTAACACCATTTTTGGACCATTGGATTAGAAAAAGAAGTGGCTATGATGATGGTGGTATTTTTGTAAATAAGTTGAAAGAATATATAATAAACTGAAAAAAAACGTAGGGAAAAGGGTATAAATGTCATTAACTGAAACCTATAAATTAGGAAAAATATGATGTTTTAAATAACAATTCCTACGATCACGGGAACATGATCCTATTCTCAAGTATCAATAATATACATAATCTCGATTCAAATCGATTAGAGTGACAGAGAAAAAGAGCGTAAATTAATTTTGTTTTTGTGCGTTACAGACGAATTCTCTGAGAATTCGTGAAATGCAGTGTGATTTGAAGTATTCTTTGAGAATGATATGTTTGTAACAGATTTGTAAACGAGCAATTCTTGTCGTGAAATGCAGTTTGATATGACGTATTCTTTGAGAATGCAGTGTGATATGAAGTATTCTCTTAGAATTCGTGAAATGCAATTTTGGTTTTCTGCGTTACAAATGAATTTCCTGTATTTCATTCTTAGGGAATACACGCATTATAACAATGAAAAAGTCCATTATTAGAGAATACATACATTATAACAATGAAAAAGAACCTATGTGTATGAAACACGTATCTAACATTCTCCAAGAATACAAACAAATGTTCAAAACAAACAAAAAATTCTCTGATAATGCCTTTTGAATTAGGGAGCAGTATTCTTTGCAACAAATTACAGTTGAAGAATGTGTTCTTTACATTCTCCAAGAATAGAAGCATTATTGGAGAATCCAACCTCCGATTCAATCTTCTCCAATTCCGGTTCATTCCGAATTAGTGCACATGCATCATTATGGATATACAATCAATTTATTGCAATAGGAACATCCGGATCCGAATTGGAGAAAATCGGGCTGGCCTTGTGCGTTCTTACTTTTGAGCTCCTAGATCTTTTTCTTTTCTGCCTCTTTTCTCTATATCATTCTTAAAGAATGCAACCATTCTTAGAGAATGCAACCATTCTTAGAGAATGGAGCATATATTTTTGAGAAATTCTTGAAGAATAAAAGGGTATCTGAAAAAAAAAAAAAAAAACACGTACAACAACCTCTCCTTATCTTTTTTTCGTTCTAATTCTCGAAGAATTACATGGTTGGACGTGGTTCCCGTCTTTTACTGTGGGCGTTCTTTTTCTTTTCGTTCTAATTCTCTAAGAACCGAACGATATGTGCGGCCGAGTATAAGCTTTTCTGGGCCGAGTGAGAGGGTCTTCCAAGTGATTGTGCGTCCGAGTTATCTACAGCCATTAAAATGGTTCAAACTAGATACACAATTATGAAATCAAATGATACAATTAAAATACCTCCAAAACTTGGAATCTACAGCTATTAAGCTTTGCATAATTACTACACCTATCGTAATGATTACAATTATAAAACTGATACAATTAAATGATAAAATTAAATGATACAATTAAAAGTTACGAACAAAATGAACCACGATTTCTTGGAGATGCCTGCATTTATTCATGAAACACGTAACTTAAAAATGTTGACATTAATAACCATTTAAAATACCTCCGAACTCAAACTCTATAGCCATTGGTTGACGCTTTGCATGATTATTACGCCTATCGTAATGATTTAAAATCTTCTATATATAACGATAAAAGTTGTATGAACGAAGATGTTGAATCCAAATTAGGGTTCTTATGTTGATAAAATAGCCTTTTTTCGCCATAGATCAATCGATGGTGGTGGCGGTGTTGATGAACCGATGGTGGGGCTGTGATGGTGATCAACCGTGGAGTAAAGAGGCATGAATGTGATTACAGAGATGGTTATTGATTTTTAAGCTTAGATTCCATAATTATAAGATCTTGATTTTGAATTTCTATAGTTATGGATTTTCAATTTTGGTATTAGTTAAATCATAAAATACAAAAGTACTAATATACCCTTATGAAATGATTGGACCAAAATTGGTCATGTATTCACACAATAACTGTTATTTTGTATTTGAACCTATATATATATATATATATATATATATATATATATATATATATATATATATATATATATATATATATATATATATATATATATATATATATATATATATATATATATATATATATATATACTATCCTAATAAATAAGTAACTCAAAGCCACATGTCATCACCACATTCATTTTGCCACATGTCATTTTCTCATAATTTTAAATTTATTAAAAAAAGCTAATTGGTTTGAAACGTTTCTAACTCATTAATGATCGGTTTAATTATCATTCATTTTTTAAATTAAATCATTTTCAAAATTAATTGTTAGCATTTAATTTCAAAAATAATTGTTTTTTAATATCATATTATTTTTTTAATGTGTAGAATGATTTAGGAGACAATTGACGTCATAATATTTTAAATAACGATTCCAATCATAATAGTGAATTTGATTTTAGTACCGGCAACATTCTCATAATCAATAATATTTATAAAAATACAAAGTCGTAATAGTAAATATCAAAAGCAAGATGTCACGATACACAAACAAATTTTCTTATGTAAAATTATTAATGTTTAGATATTCTTAATTAATAATTTTTTGTATCATCCCGTGTAATACACAGGTTTTACAACTAGTATATATATATATATATATATATATATATATATATATATATATATATATATATATATATATATATATATATATATATATATATATATATATATATATATATATATATATATATATATATATATATATGTACTAATAAACAAGACATTTTAATTGCCAAGTGGCGTGTCTTAGAAGCTAGAATGCCACATGTAATTTTCTTCATTATTTGGCTTAAATCATATTTTCCAATTTTCAAAATAAATCTCAATAAAAATCAAAAGATGACAAAAAAAAAAGTGAAACTAACTTATGTTTTAAACAAACGATAAAGTCAATAATTAAAAGATAAAAAAAAAAATAAAAATAATAGTAAACCAAAAGGGATATGAATCATATGATGTACTCAATTAGAAGGAGCTCGTCGTCTTAAACTTTTTTGGATTGTTCCGAATGTACACTATTAATCTTGATAGGAACCGATCCGGATAATTAGGTATTGTAACTTTTAATTTTTATTGGCGATAATTCTAAGGCTGGAGGGAGTGGTTAGCATGTGGTGAACATGCTAAACTTGCCACATCAGCTTAGCACATGCTAACCAAATTTGGTGGGAGTAGTCAGCATGTGCTAACCATGCTAAAAGGTACAACTCTTATGCTAAAAGGTACAAGTCATGTTGATATAGCTTGTTGATGGCGAGCTCGTCGATTCCTTGGCGAGGATGTCTTCAGCGAGATGGTCAGCGAGGGGAGGCGGTGTGGTTTAGCATGGTTGGCGAGGGGGATGGCGAGGAGTTTGGCGAAGCCACTCCCCCTAGCCTAAGTAAAATTATAAAATATACTATAATAGTATAATATGAAATCAAAACTAACAAAAATAAAAATAATTTAATTAAAAAATAAATGGGCTTATTATTATTTTTAAGTTTGTTTTTTAGAAATAACAATTAAAATAAATTGAAACCCATATTTTCCTAATTATGTTATAAAATAAGATATATTGATAACACTTTGTCAAAACAGTAGTTTTCAAAGTAAAATATATTAATATTAATTTAAGTGTTTTAACATGACTATTAAGAATTGCGGAATGAGTGATTGTTTACTCTTATTTTATTTTTTTTCTTATTTTCATTTCGTTCGATTACAATATTTGTACACATTTCCTGTTATGACATTACACTTAAAGAATTAAAGAAATTGATTATTAGAATTTAGACGTCTTTAGTTGAAAAAAATATACGCCAACTAATATGGTATCTATGAACAAGATTTTAACTAATTGATGACAATGGGTTTCCATGGTGAATCGTCATATCTTCAATATTTTGGGTGTTAAATGTAATGGTGATTTTTAATTTTCATATTCGAACTACTTAAAGAATATAGGGTTTACTTGTCGGCTGTCGCTTCGAACAGTATTTTTGTAAATAAATATTAACGATAATGTCATTTTATTTTCAACGAAAAATATTATTTTAATTTTAACTTTAACCCAAAATAACAATATATTTTTTCTTTTTAACCGAAAACAACAACATTTTATAATGTCATGCCAACTCAATGTTAAACGTTGTGAAACTCGAACTAAAACACCAATGTATTTTTTTTCAATCCAAAACAAAATTGTATTTTTATTTTTAACAAAAAACACAATGTACTTTTAACCAATATCAACAAGATTTCCTATTTTGAACTAAACATAACAATGTGGAAAGGAACAACCCAATTAACTCTTAGACCACAATTATGCTTTTCCCTAAGAAGAAAGGAAGTTAGGAAGTAGATACGGACCATATCAGTCAGCTAGCTCTTTCAATCAAGTGGATAACACAAAAATTGATGCATCAAAAACGATATCACACACATTAATCAATTCCAGAATTTTGATTCTGAATCACCTTTGATTTATAATAAGCATTTCTCAAAAATACATGCATAGCAAAATAAAAGTTATCACAAAGGAGCAATTCAGATACCTTAGATTCGATCTAACTGAAATATCGATATTAAAAGGCAAAATAGGGAAATCATGGGTGAAACTATGTAGTTTACCCATGGAATCAGTGATCTACAAAGAAAGATATATACTCACAGTAAGCATTCTAAATGCCTTTTCCGGTATATTATCGGACCGAAGAAAGAAAATTAGAGAGTGTGATTAGGTGATGGATGAGGGCGGCGAGGGGATGTAGCGTCGAGGTCAAGAGAGTTGGAGTTGAAACATTGAATCGATGAACTTTCATGGTTGAATGATTTGATTTTGAAAAGGTAATGTGTAATCGATGGCGAAATTGATGGAGATAGAGAGGTGATCGGCAAAAATTTTGGCGTAAATTCATAAATCGTATATCAAAGTTCAACGGCAAATGGTAAATGTATAGATACGTATACAGAAGTACACGTGTCAAAATATTTTGGGCGGGAAAATAAGATTCAGAGGCTTAGAAAATGGACAAGTGGCACTAAAATGCTTGTTTTATTAATAAGTATAGATGTTTTATCAGTTTTCAGTTTCTTTAAAGTGAAACTGTTTTTACAAAGTTTTTACAGTTTAACCCAAATTAGGTTTTTATATATTTCAACTTTATCACATATTTTTATGCTAGTTGTTATTTTTAACCTAAAACGAAAAGGATTTTTAACACAAAACGTCTGCAAACAAATTAATTACAGAAAAAAAAAACTAT
Source organism: Cichorium intybus (assembly GCA_023525715.1). Classification (NCBI taxonomy): domain Eukaryota; kingdom Viridiplantae; phylum Streptophyta; class Magnoliopsida; order Asterales; family Asteraceae; genus Cichorium; species Cichorium intybus. The sequence continues at coordinate 15,431,081 of CM042013.1, read as the reverse complement.
TTGTCAGTCGGCGCGGGTTGAATTGATTCCCTTGTGTTTACTCTTAAGTAATTTGCTTTGGTTCTCTTTCTGTACAATTCTTTGAATCAATATTCTTTTTTATTCATATCATGTCATCCTTGCTTACTTCAATATTCTGTCCTCTTATATTCTTTCCCATTTTCAGGCTTTCAATATTCAATTTTCATATTTGAGTATTAGGTTTGCTTTCTTTTTCCTCATTATCACATTGTGTTTAGTAGCTTGATGGAAAAGCTCCATATTACACATTAGTTAGAGTTTGGATTTACGCCTGGAATATTTGATATATGCAGCTCCCTACCAAACAACACAACTGTGGGTATTTTTGTCTTTTATGTAATTCTTGTGGTTCAAGTCCACATTGTTGACATCCGAATTTTATGACTACATATATTTGTTGGTGGATTGGATCCAAGTGTTTCTGATGAAGCTTTGAGGCAAGTATTTGGTCAATTTGGTGAACTAATTCATGTGAAGATTCCAGTAGGCAAGCGATGTGGGTTTGTCCAGTTTGCCAACAGGTATGTAATATGTTTAACACATAAAGATTATCAAGATTTTATCTGTTTCCATATTTACCCTTTTGTGGTTCATGTTTTTGAGCAAGCTTTATCGGTTCTTAATGGAACTGAATTAGGGGGACAAAATATTATTTTATTGTAACTTTTAATATTTGTGGTGGTCAAAATTTGACCTGGATATGTATTTTTTACATTGATGTGGTAGGAAGTGAGAGATAGAAGGGTTGACATTGAAAGTTGGGGTGGTGTTTATTTTAGGAGCTGGTATGTACTATATATGGTCATGGAGTTTGATATGTGCCAAGAGAAACAAACCTATTGTGGATGTTACTTGAGACATTTTATCCTTTTTTTCCTTTTTTTTTTTATTTCTTGATCTTATGTTTGTGGATCTAACTGTTGTTGGGGATTGCTAGAGATCTTTGTTGAAATGAATTTTATTGGTATTCCATAAAAAGGTAAGAACATAAGAAGTAAATATTTCCATTAATTTTTTTAATGAAACTGTGTAACACGCGGGTTTTAAACTTATATATATATATATATATATATATATATATATATATATATATATATATATATATATATATATATATATATATATATATATATATATATATATATATATATATATATATATATATATATATATATATATATATATATATATATATATATATATATATATATATATATATATCGTTTTAAATCACGTCATTGCTTCTCTGTGGTTTTTAAAACTTGTGACTTGACCTTACAATGATAACATGTTTTACGTTATTTAGAACATTGATGCGAACTCGCACACAAACTTTAAACCTCAAACTATAACATGATAATTTGGAACATTTTATTTTATAAGTTAATTATTTTGCTCTAAATATATAAAAAAGAATCAAATTGGTCAAAGGTCGCCCAAATCAATTTGCAAATTATTTCAACCTTCAAAATCACTTTGTTGAAAATGTTAGACTATATATTATTTTAATTATAATTAGTACGTTTATTATTTTTTATTTTAAAGAAAACCCACAAAAAAATAAGCATTGCCCGCATTAAATTAATAACCTGTTAATCGACCTGTCTCTCACGACTATTTTCCCATCTCAAAACACAAAAATCAGCATGCGAAAATAGTTGCTGTGAAAATAGAATAATAGATACGTAAATATGAATAAGTGATTTTTATTTGGAATTAGATATTATTATTACATCAATGATCAATTTACCCAAAAAAAACGCATTACACAATATGAAATGAAACTACAATGTCGAACATTCTTCAACCTCATACAACACCTCTTAATAATCCATACATTCAAATTTCAACGCCAGCTTAATTAAACAATAGATTAAAAGAATTAATTATATATAGATACTTTAAAACCTATAATAATAATACCAGAAATTAAAAAGGTGGACAATAATCGGACCAGTAGCGCTTGATTCCCCTTCGCGGATACATGATAAAACATACCCGACTTCATAATATCAAGTATGTATGCGCTTGTCAAGGTTCATTGCCAGAATCATAAGAACGATCGTAGCATTTACCTGTTGTCCCACAAGCGTAAACAAACATATCTTCAAGTAAGTGCTTATAATCCTGAAGAAAAGACATTTGGACTGAAGGGTACTTCGCTACAACTGCTTATGTTATGCGCCCTTATATATATGTGTGTATGTGTGTCATGTCAGTATATGTATGTGTGTGTGTGTATATATATATATATATATATATATATATATATATATATATATATATATATGTGTGTGTGTGTGTGTGTGTGTGTAAATATATTCCCGCATGCAAGTGTAAAGGTGAGCTTTCTATGCACGTTTTAAAGAGTGACAGTGAAAGTGAAAGAGGATAAGAAAAGAAAACACACACAGACACAGAGGCTAAGGCATGGTGCCCTAAAGCTGTTTCAAGAACCAGAAAAGAGGGGTATATTGTGGCTGTGGTTGTGTGCTTCCTTGAATGAATATTAATCAAAGTTGACAAACATGGACGGGTTAGATAGCGGGTCAAAATATATTTTCTTCTTACGATCGTCTATATGGGTTGTATCTAGATGGTCGATCCAAAAGACGTTTTGTCCAATTTCCTAATTTGTTTTATAAATTATATGTGTGTTATATATAGACTTATAGTCACATGAACTACGTTATAAAAATGTTAAAAAAGAAAAAAAAATACTCCGAAAATAATGATTAATTTTAGCAAGTAGTATGCATTATATATACATTTTCAATCACATTTACGGTTAATTTTGATCCGTTTCTTTTTTAACTAGCAAGTAGTATGCATTAATATGATAAAACATATATAACTCCAGCCTATTATTTATAAATGAAAAAGTGGAAATTGGGTATGCATGTACTTTCAAATAAAAGGGGATGGTAATGTTGTTGATGTTTGTATGGAGTTAGACAAAGGGATCTTTAGGTAGATCTTGGTTTAATCATCTTTTGACATATACGTCGGGTAATTACTTTATACTCTACTTCTTTTACACTTGATTATATATTATAGGTTACAATACTCCTAACAATAAAATCTGCACTAATCACAAAATAATCAGGAAGTGTTACAATAATATATTTCCAAATTATTTCAATTCTATATTAAAGAATATGTTTTAATTATATACATACACCAAATGCAGCTTATATTACAAAATATATTTTTATTGGGTCTAATGAACTTTAAGTTTTACAAAATATATATAAATGTATTCAATTATAAAACAATCTAAATTTATGTTATTTTTGCCTATTCAAATTTAATAAAAATGTATAATTATTCTACAAATTCTCTAAAATAAGAATGAAGTTTAATCTTTAATCAGCAAAGATTATTGAAAAATATGAATTAACAAATAGTAGCAAATTTAGGCCACTTTAACGAACCAATTGGCATTTATTTAGTATTTTTTTAATTAATTTTGTTTTATCTTAAACAAGGATCTAACCCAATCAACACAAGTGACTGTATTCCAATTAAATAACACCATTTTCAAAATTTTAACAAGTAATAACCATTTATTTGGAATAGGAATGACAACGGGTCGGGGAGACTCATATCCGACTCGAAGGGTTCGGGGCGATGCCCTATTTCGGGTTTTGGGTCATTGAATATATATATATATATATATATATATATATATATATATATATATATATATATATATATATATATATATATATATATATATAGGGAAGTGTTCAAATGAGAACCACTAAAAGGTTGAGAAACGTGAGAACCACTAATTCACAGTTTAATAATGTTATATTTTTTATTACGTTATAGTTTTCACAGTTTAATAACTATAAATTTTATTATATTGTAAATATTGTAAAACGTATTAAAAAAAAGAAAAATTATTAAGTTTGATGTATTTTCACATAATAAACAAGTGTGAAAAAACAAAAAAACGAAAAAAAAAACATGATTCTTAATGTGTGAATATCGGTTCTCACGGTTCTTAACCTTTTAGTGGTTCTCATTTGAACCTATTCCTATATATATATATATATATATATATATATATATATATATATATATATATATATATATATATATATATATATATATATATATATATATATATATATATATATATATATATATATATATATATATATATATATATATATATATATATATATATATATATATATATATAACATAAGTCCTGTAAAAACCACTAAGATTATCTCATTCGTAATAAATGTTTATCTTTAGTAATATAAATTTATTTATTTTTATAATTAATTTATATATTAAATAATACATATTTTATATGAACTATTATATTATAGTTAATGGGAAGTGACTTGTACATAACAATCTTTTTATTCATACATAACTAGATTGAGCCCGTGCTTCGCACGGGCTTGACTGAAACTTGATACGTATATTAATTGGTTTTTGCCGCATGTTTATTATTCTATTAATTTTCAAACAAAAGAAGTTATGAACGTATATCGCATTAACAAATATGATAACTATATGAAAGTTCAATTATAACTGATAAATTTAATATAACTATAAAAAAAATTCAAAACGCAAATGAATGGAATCCGTTAAAGGAATCGGAATCCAATGGAATCGGTTTCCAAACAGTAATATTATGTCACGTATTTGAAGGAATGTTGAAATTCGTTAGACATAGAATTTGAAGGGATCTGGCGGAATTGAATTCTGTCCATTTGGAAACCAAACAAACCATGGAATGGAATCTCCAATTCCAATTCTGCCGGAATCCACAAATCCAAAGTCGTGACTTACAAAAATTCAGCTGAAACGGAATCTGAATTCACATCGAAGGGTAGTGGCCACATGGCCTCAAACGGACCTTCTAGAATCTCTCTTTTGTGGTACACTGACCTCGTACCGTCACTTAAAGAGCACACAACGGTTCTTCCCTTGGTTGTTTGTACAGTCAGACTGCCAACAAATATGTCGGCAATCATTAAAAATATAAGACATAAAATAGAAGTATTATTAACCTTACGTTGTATTATTAACTTCAACTCTTATGTCGTCTTTACTGACACCTGGGAATTCTATAAGCAAAATATATTTTCCTCCAGATTCCGCCACGTCCATCCTTGGGGATTGCTTTCTCTCAACTCCTGTACCATATCAAATATCATCATGGACATGACATGACAGAATAAAAACATGACATGTGACAAATTTGATTACTTTTAGTAGCATGTGTGTTGTTATAGGGGATGAATTTCATTGGTACATTTGTTTCTACTGTTGTTCTTGCAAATTTTGGTGGTTGAGAAGAAGGTAAACTGTAATCTTTAACAGCGTACAGAATTTCTCAAACTTTAGGAACATTTGAATTAATGGAGGCTGGCTAAGAAAACATAGGTGGCACAAGTTCAGAGGACGCCTGTTTATTAGTTATTAAAAGTTAGAGGGGAGAAATTTTCAGTATGTTTTAACAAAAAAAGTAATATTAAATGGTATTTTTGGATAAAAGAATTAAGGTAATGAAGGGGAAATTAAAGACCTGTTCTTTTGAAACCTACCTCATGTATTTAGCTTGTGACTTTGAATCTTGTCTGGCAAAATTCATACGATTGTCAAGTCTCCTGTTGATAGAGGTCAACCCATTGCTGCAATTCTGAAGCAATACAAGTAATCACGCAAGTGAATTAAATATAAGATACAGAAATTCAAAACTGAACAAATCTCTAAAGAGATAGAAAATGAAGATCAAATGATAATTACAAAATAGAAAGTAACAGATCAACGTTGATATAACAGTACGTTGAATGAAATATAGCAACATGGGTCTTAGTATACATCTAATCTAAAAACACAAACTCAATTTTGATGTCAGGGTACGCATACACTTCAACTATTATCCAGTTCTGAATCGGTGGTTACCGGAACAGGTGAAAATCAAAGAAATTAACCCATCAAAACCACAAATCTCCTAAATTATTTCAGGTTTAATCAAACAATAAATGAATGAAATACGAATATAGAGAATGCGTATGCTTCAACTACAGTACAATTCTTAATCGATTGGTTGACGGAACGGCTATTTGGTACTCTTCAGATCTGCTTCTCTGAGGATTGCAATATAAGGCTATTTGGTACTCTTCAGATGATTCAATTTAAGAGAGATACATACTGTATCAGATGCGATTAGAATACTTGGTTTCACATCCTTCTTCTGATCATCACTCGTTTGAAGCTTGGATACAACGGCATCAGCCTGGTACACATCATAACATAGAGAATATAAATAGATGATTGCAACTGCTACATGAAAATTATAATTAAAAAGATTGGATTTGAAAATTTGACAACAATATGTCATTGTGATGGTGTTTTAATAGAAACCTACCTTTGCCTTTGCTAGAGCCATCACCAACATGAATACAAACTACAAGCATGAGAACCTGTGTCTGAACCATACATTGGACAAGTAAAATGACATCCCGATACATATATCCCAATATGTTATATGATACATGATTTACATTCCTTTACTTCAACCGATGTCTGATTTTCGAATCTAGAATGAAGTTGAGATTCCCGGAATAACCTAGAATTGTTCCCCTGCTCAAATGAAGTCGTGATTCCTGGAATCGCAAACCTAAAATCAGCCAGCAATCAAACTTCAATGTTGAATCAAACTTGGTATCGTTAGGTAATCAAAATCGAATATAACAACAAAGTTTTACATTCATTTGCTTTAATGGACATCTGATTTTCGAACCTGGAATTTGCTTCTAAATCCTTTGCTCGTTGCCCTGGAATCAAAGATGTCTATAATCGCAAATCCTTTGCTCGCTGCCCTAGAATCGGAGATTTCTTTACCGACTTGTGATTGGGTTTATAGAGAAGTCTTTACCGACTTGTGATTGTGATTGGTTTTATCGACTCGTGATTTGCTTCTAAATGTATCGGCGAAGGAAGAGTGGGATTTGGCAATCTTCAGTGCATCTTGGGCAAAGAAGGAAGACGAATGAGTAGAGGTGTCATGATGAGAGACGGCGGTGGAAGAAACCTGGAAGAACCTGATTCGTGAAAACAAACCCACCCCCTTAAAAACGGAAAACCCCCCTACCCTCCATCAAACCTTCTAGAACCCCTTGCAATTAATATGTATAATAATATCACAAGCTTCTTTCATATCGTACAACTTTGTAATACATAAATTATTGTGCAGGGATAAGAATTGAGTAAACTGCAAATTTGGTCCCTGTGGTTTGCACAAAAGTGTGACTAAGGTCCAAAAAGTTTTGGACTTGCATCAGTCGTCCAAAAAGCAAAAAGGTTTGTGGATTTGGTCCCTCTGAAACATAAAAGGACTATTATACCCTTTTAATTTCATTTTTCATTTTTTTAATACTTCTTTTAATAATTTTTGATTAAAAATTAAAAAAAATACAACCCCCCACCCCCACCAGCGTTCTCTCTCTCTCTCTCTCTCTCTCTCTCTCTCTCTCTCTCTCTCTCTCTCTCCTTTTCTGATGAAAAAACCCACATAAGAAATCTCACACCATTGCTGCAACCATTCCGTCCCCACCATTGATCCTTTCTCACACACCGAATCGATTATTTCTAACTTCGGATTTGTGCATCTCCACACTCGGATTGAAGCTTTTCGAGATCAATTTTGTGATTCAAGCACCGATACTCTCCCCCATGGCTCCTCCCATGCCAAACGGTATTCAATTAGGTTATGTTCCCCCAACCCTTACGCAAATGTCGGTGAAATTGACGGTGAAGTCGATGGGGTTAAAAGCAGAAACGGTATTCGATTGGGTAGATGCAGAGGTCAATTGCCGACTTTGTGGGTAAGAGCTCACTAAAGTACCAATCAAAAGAAGTGAGGAACGTGTAACCTTTCAATCTGATAACTTCATATGCACCCTCGACAACTTCTTTGTGAATTTTCGCAAGTGTTTGCTTCTCGTATGCGATTTGTTGCCTCTCTAAAAATCTAAGTATCGGCACCCCTCCGACGCTTATGCTTGACCATAACGCCACCGATGAGTCTCCATGTTCTCCGACGATGATGTAGGCCTAAAATACGAACAGAAGGGAGTACTGGGGTACCAGATGACAGATTGAAATCAAACCAGAATCGAAATGGGTAAAGTGATGAATAAATTTTGAAAATAACCCACCTGCACATCCTGAGCATTGAGATCTAGATGATCGGCAATGAGGATCATCTTTGAGAAGAGAGCTAAGTTCCTCTGCAACAAGTTGAGTCTAGACTCCCCGGTTATCTGCCGGGCGCCGGCGGTTACGATCACAAGATCTGATCCGAAAGTGCAGGAATAGTCAACGGAAGCGCATATTTTCGTTCGTGGGAGGAAGGTGGCGGCATGTTGGAGGTCTAGCATTTCTCCACGGAGCTTGTCGGCGTTGACGTCGACAAGGGCGATCTCGTCGGCGAGTGCTTGGGTGAGGATGGTCTGGGCGATGGCCATACCCAATCGAATTAATCTTCAGAGAGAGAGAGAGAGAGAGAGAGAGAACGCTAGTGGGGGTGGGGGTTGTATTTTTTTAATTTTTAATCAAAAATTATTAAAAGAAGTATTAAAAAAATGAAAAATGAAATTAAAAGGGTATAATAGTCCTTTTATGTTTCAGAGGGACCAAATCCACAAACCTTTTTGCTTTTTGGACGACTGATGCAAGTCCAAAACTTTTTGGACCTTAGTCACACTTTTGTGCAAACCACAGGGACCAAATTTGCAGTTTACTCGATAAGAATTGTTTTGTTCGAATCACTTCCCATAATTTGAGGTTAGTTATCTTTTAACAATTAATATTTCTCAATATTTTTTTAACAACTAAATTTATTTGCTAGGAAAAACACAAACATTCGTTTAAGCATTTATATAATCATTAAAATGTAATTCTATGATTGTTTGATAACAATTCATATTACATTTTGCATTTATATTCAAATATATGATATTTTAATATCTTTTACATTATTGCTACATATCAAAATATTATATCGGTATATATTTAGGAAATTCATTATATTTTGATCCTATATTTGATTAAATCCTAATTGTTTTTTTATATATTTAATTAAACTCAATATTTTGTTAAATGTTTACTATTTTAGATAGTAGCTGGCTATGTTGTTTTCATATTTCAGAACTGATGATGTATAATGTCAAAATGTAAGGAATTAATTGAATAAAAATTGAAAACTCAACTCTAAATTATTAAAAAGCTCAAAATGTAATGACTTTAATGAATATTTTCTTTTTATATATAACTAAAATTGTAAACTTTTAACAAAATATTAGGCTTAATTGAATATAAAAAACAATTAGGGTTTAATCGAATATAATGTCAAAATATAAAAACTTCCATTGAATATATCACATATATATTCTATCTGATTTGGACCAAAAAAGTAGATTTTTAAGCTAAAGAATTTATTTTCTTTGTACATGTACTTTTATTTTTAATTAAATCCCGTAATTAGATTCTCTTTTCAATGAAGTTACAAAGTTAGATTTTTATTGTCTGTCCATTTATAAAGTTTGTCGGTTTATAGTTTTTAATCTGGTACTCATTTTCACATAAAATACAAGTGTTGTTATTAGTTAGCATGTTATCTTAAATAAGGTTTGTTAAATTACTAAGCATGCACATGTTCTGGGAATATTAAAAAAAATGGGAGTTTGGTGTGCATCAAATCACAATCTTTGCTTGCAAATCACTTTATCGTCTCCCCATTGTCACCATCCCATCCATCACCACCATCATTGGCAAAAAAGTTTTATAATTTGAAAAATCACATCAAAATCTTATGATAAAACCATTTTTGAACAAAAACAATAAAATATCGTCAAATAACTATAATTACGAGATAAATAGAATATAACATGATGTATTTTACTATAGTGTTTCAAAAGAAGAAATAAGATACTATACTTGCTCTATCGGTAACGTTTACCTTGTTTGAACGTTATTTTTATCTATCATTGTTATTTTTTGTATTTTTCAAGAGAACATATATTTTTGATAATGGAAAGATAAAGAACAAACTACCTAGATATAACAAGAACTGAAAAATCAAAACAATTCTCAAAACATGAGTAATCATAATAATGATACAAATCATATTGGTATTAAGTTCTACACACTATAAGACTTCTAAATAAGAAAACAAAAAAGCATAAAGATTAGTAAGACCCTGAGAAACCTATGAAAGCTCGCCAAAAGAGTCGACGACTCGAATTTGATGGGAATGAAATGCCTATATATACAATGTAATAACTTATATGTGGAAATGAAATGTCTATCCAAAATACAAGATAAGTACACTACATAAATATTTCGACCAATCGTCCCTCCAAGTCGAAACGGGAGATGGACGTATTTAGAGACTGTCTCGATCGAAGAAAATGTGCAGGAGTCTTTTAGTGAAAATTTTTGTGAGTTGGTTGTGACATAGAACATGTAAACTCGAACTTCTCCACGAGCGACTTTTTCATGAACAAAATGGATGTCCACTTCAGTGTGTTTGGTAAGTTAATGTTGAACCAGAGTTTTCAGAAGGTAAATGGCGCTAATATTGTTGATATAGATAATGTTGGCTTTTGTGAGGGGCAATGTAGTTCAATAAGCAAATTATGCAACCAACATGCTTATTGGACATTAACGACGCTACGATCTTCGACATCCGCACTAGGCCGATACAAGGTGGGTTGTCGCTTGGATGACCAAGATAAGAGCTTGTCATCAAGGAAAATACAATATTTGAATGTTAAATATTGGGTATTCATCATTCCCTGAATATGGATCAGTATAGGAGAAAAGATGTATGGATTGTCACATGATCAAATGTAAGTCATTGGAGAGAGTGCCATGTAAGTATCAAACGAGGCATTTGTGAGCATTCATATGATAACTATAAGGATCGTATGTGTGGAGGAAAACTTTTTACATGAAATAAGAAATACTAGGACTTGTAAAGATAAGGTATTGTAACACACCAACGAGGCTATGGTAATACGTCATGTTCAGAAAGAATCGGTGGTTTGGTATGCGAATTTTGAATTTGTATCGGTCATGTAGGGGACGGTTTGACATAAATCATATTGGCTCATTCAATAAATTTCTTGGTGTACTTTATTTGGTTGAGAAAGAGCCCATTTTCATGACATTTGACGAACATGACAAGAAAATGGCTACGAGGACTGAGATCCTTCTTATAAAACTCTCGAGCAAGAAGGAGCATGAGCGAGTGGATATGTGATGAGACGATGTGGTGATGATTATGTCATTCGTATAAAGCCAAATATACGATACATCATTGACATGTTGATGGATAAAGAGGGAATGATCATAGATGATGTTGATGAAATTGATGGTGGCAACATAGTCGAAAAATCTTTGGTACCATGCATATGGTGCTTGTTTGAGGCAATATAAGAATTTTTGTAAAAGAAAAACACAATCCACGTGGGAAGGATCTCAAAAGTCGTATGCTTGATGCATATAAATTGAATCATACAAATACACATGTAAAATTATGCTTTTAACATCTAGCTTGTATATTGACCAAGATTTGAAAAAGACAAGACTTAAAACTACGTCTATGGTTGCTAATTTTGCAATCAAAGTAACTGCCCCGTGACAATCCATACCACTTGTTAAGATAATTTATTATCGATAAATTGTGCTTGTAAATATTCAAAATACCTATCTAAATTCAATTTATTTTTTATCCACATATCAAATTATATTAATCTCGAGTGTTTTGGGGACAAGAACCCAAGTCATATTGCCAATGAGAGAGTTAAAATCACCGGTCATGGCACAATTTTCCAATTAGGATCAAATACGACATTGTCTGGAGTATGAGGTTGTTGAAATGAATGTTCAAGGAACAAAGAAATAATTATGATGTTGTTTGTATGTAAATCTATGATGTCACAAAATAAAGAACATAAACGGGAACATAGAAATAATTTAATTTATAGAGTATAAATTTTATTATTTACCAAGTTAAATAAATAAGAATAAAAGTTATTTTGTAACATCTATAATTTTAAACATGTTGGAAGTTCAACTAAATAAAATAGAATGGTATTGATCTAAAAACAATTATTGTGAAAACCTAAACCTTGTAAAGTTACAAGAATGGGACAATTTGCAAGCAATGTAAAGATTAACTTTAATTATCAAGTTGTGATATAGTTTATGATTGAACCAATTATCAAATGTTTAAGGATGGATAAATATATGTTAGAACTATGGAAATGCAACAAAATGTCATGAAATACTTGGGTAACTCTAAGTGTTTCTAATATGGAATGAAAATGAGTTGATGTGAGAAAAGATTTTTATAATGAGGTTTATCATTCAAAAACTATTTGAGTGCTTTTATTAAGCTCGTATTAAGTAATAGCAAGATTAAAATACATATGTATTAAGGTTTAGAAAGAAATAGAAGCATATGTTCAAATAAAATAAATAGATTTCTTGTTGGATATCCCATTAAAGATAGATATGAAAGTTAGGATTTGAGACACCAAATTAAATGCTTCTCAAGTTTGAAATGTATCCAAAATCACAAGGAGTGTAATGAAAAATTAATCAAGTCATTGGACTTAAAATGAAAAAATTATTCTCTTTGAAAATGGCATATAGTTTGTTTGTAATGTTGAATTTTCAATACCCTATGTTTATAGTTGTATAACTTGAGATTTAGAATAGCAACTTAATGGATCCTTGATCCTAAAATGTAGAGAAATGATAATTTGCACAATAATCATGTCATAAGTAAGAAGCCCGATTAATTGAAATAGTTTTGAAGTGTACAAGTCATGAAAAGTTTGTTTGTAAACTATACTGCATTGTTACTAAATGATTTAAAGATTATATACATGATACTTAAATTATTTATAGCTATGATACTTAAATTAGTTATCGACATGAAAATATGATCAATTATAGATCATTATCTTTTAAAGTATAGATTGATTATATGGGTAAGGATGAGGTTGAATAACTCATAGAATCATGAAAAAGGGTTATATACTTATAACCAGTGTGTTATTAATTTGGAAACATATTGGAAAATATGAAGAGTATTATGTTGTGTTTACTTTATGCAAGTATATAGAAATCATATTGGACATATTAGAAATCATTTGGAAACATATTGGACAATAAGAAATATTTTGTGATCTAAGTTTCTTTATGCAAGTATATAGAAATCATTTCGAGCATGCTAAGTGTTTACTTTATGATCTCTTTTCTAAGAGTACTTGTTATACATGTTCAAATAACCATAAAAGGTAAGCATGCTATATAAACCTTGTTTACAAATGATAAATCTTATGTATCATGATTTTATGCAAAGTTTATGACTGCTTTCAAGATGTTAAAGTTTATGTTCTAGTATATGCATATCATGACACTTGTGTGTGATTGACTTGATAAAAGAGAAGTGGCGTATATACATACATTGAATGTGAATGCATAAGAGCCAAGTAATGTTCGGATAATAAAAATATACATGTAATAGGATAATTAAGACTCTACTAGGGTGGTACCTTCCTTTGCGAAGTAGATGCCTTTTATTATGATGACATTATAGGTTGATATGTTCCTCCTATTTTTGTTATTTTAACTTCACGCACAGTAGCGTGGTATTTTACACACCCATGATGCGATACATAATTGTTAGTTATACGTCACACAAGGTGACATGGTCTTTTATAGGCCCATGATGTGGGATGGACCCGTTAGCTTTTGTATTGGAATGTGATCATGCATTGCATACATAGAATCTTGCATGAATTTTGTTAAAGTGGATGAGATGTTACAAGTTTTTAAGGTATTATAGTGTTTACAACCCATATCTCTCACGAGTTGATTTCATCTCACGTATTTCCTTTTTATGCCATCTATCTCAGGTTCAAGCTTAAAGTTTTAATAAAACTTATGTAGACATTATAAAAGTACTTTTCAAGTAGTTGGAATGGAGCTTGTAATTAAAATCCTTGTTATCATCTATCTTTTGATCTTAATTTTCTTGTTATGGTTGTTTGTTGGTATGAATTTGTAACACCCGTGTTTGTTAACATTTGAACCAAATGATTTTGTTGGACCATATTTTGTATATCATGACTATAAATTCATGTAAACATTTTGAAACTATAGAATTTGAAAACGCTAAGAAATGCGGTGTTACAAATTGGTATCAGGGTTATAATTCAATAAAACTAGGATTAGATCACCCACTCCTAGGGTTTAATTATAAGATTAGGAAAGCATGAATGAAATATGTATTAGGTTACTAGTGCTATTTAAAACCATTAGAATTTCATGCTTAAGGAATTGTTATGCTATACATTTATGAACTTGGGAATGAAAGTACTAATTTTGGGAACTTTATAAAAAATGGTGTGAAGAATAAGTGGCTACATGTGACAACATGACAGTTAATGTTCTTAACAAATGCCTTTTCCAAGAAATTTCTCACCTTGAGCTAATGATGACGACAATTCTACGTTTACTAATAGATACTTATCTGGAATCGTCTATACTTTTTTAAACTCCTTAACATCATACAATTTATGGACTGCACAAAGTCACTTTAAAGTCACATTACCTGTTGAACCCCTTTCATACACATAATCAACATAACACCTTAACATCATTAAGCATAAAACTTCATACAATGGAACGCCATCATCAATCTTGAAATCATCATAATCAACATATATCATCATAAACACATCATAACACCTTATTGCATAAAAACTAGCATGCAATCATCTTTTCACCAGAAATCATCGTTCTCATCATATATCATCATAAAACACATCATAACACCTTGTCACATAACATCTAGCATGAAATCACATTTTCATCACAAAGCACACAATTCGACATATAAAACTTTCTAAGCCTATATCATCTTATGTACCCACACATATATAATATAAATTCACATAGATCACATAGATACATATATGTACAAATAGACTCGAAATGATTTTATTTTTATAGTGATGTGTGCTCAAAAACTAATATACTCACCTTATTATTTTGTAAAAAATTCCATTCTTTCTCAAACTCGTAAGCACTGTATATATAGATCAAATAGACCTAAACATAAATATATTTATATTCAATTTACACCTTAATACTTAGGTTATGAATTAATAACCTAACATCACGTTCTACTTTAATAATAAAATTTGTAACTTGACCATTGTTCAGTGTTTAGGTCATAACTCAGAAACCGTAGATCCAAGTGACCTGATTCTTGTGGTTCTAGAAAGTAGACAAAATTCCCTACAACTTTCATATGTGGTGAGTTTTCTCAGTTTAGTCCTAATCTTCCTCCATAATTATTAGAAAATAAGAAAGGTTGTTGTCTTCTCGGTTTGTGCAATATCGGGACAAACTCAAGCCAAACGAGTCCTTTTCTCTTGCTTCCGGTCCATCTTATGAATCTAAATCATAACTAGGATCTATTACCAATTCCCAACAAAAAGAAGAAGGTATTTGATGTAACACCCCCATTTTCATATAATAGGTATTCAAACGCGTTCTACATTTTTACATGGTATTTAACCAAATATACAAAAGAAGTCAAACAAAAACCTTAAATCTATAGGATTTTTTTTCCAAATTGTATCACAAACCACAATTAGCAAGTTAAAATTACAACCCAGTTCATCAATGGAAGTTTACTCCATCTAATACCCCAAAATTCTTCATGTCATCTACTAGGATCTACTTATTGCAACTAGAACTTGGAATACATTGCATAAAAACAAATACATAAGACTATAAAGTCTCGTGAGTTACATGAGTTTTGTGACAGAAAAACATTTAAACATTTTAGAGTTCATTTAACTCAATTTAAATTATATTCCTATTCTTATTCATTTACATAATAATAAATTCATAAGTATATTATCATGTACACTACTTTGTTATGTTATGCAACACATGACTTCCAAGCACAAATATTTTGGGGAGTTCGTACCCCTATTTCCAGATTCGTTGGGTCCTATCACTTGGGGAGTCCATACCCTTATTCTCGGATATGTCGGGTCCTATCACTTGAGGAGTCTATACCCCTATTCCTGGAATACACCAGGTCCTATGCAACATGGTGTCATAAATATAAAATACTTACACCTTTAGCTAATTCTAGTTTATCTCATCAAACAACATTAACATTCTTAAAGATGAGCTTAAACATGATCAATAAATGTTTATCTAACAACAATTTCATCATCTTATTTAAACCCTAGAATTTAGGGTTATTGAGATTCTCATAACTAGAAGAAATTCACAAACAAAGGGTTGGAAACTAGTTTATACCTTGAATCTAGCTCCTTGTAACAGAAATCCCTTTGAAACAACCAAGAATCTTCAAGAAATCGACACACAATATCTCTACCAAGAACACACACTTATGGTTTGGGATAAAAAGGAAATGTTTATTTGCTAAAAATGAGCTCTAATTTCTTGTTCTACCCCTTTTCCTACTGATAATACGAGGTCAACATAGTCAAACTTATTAAATGGACACGTAGACATATGAAATTGTAACAACTGTCCAGTTTCGCATATAACATGTCACGTCTGACATAAGTACGCGCGGTGTTCCTCAACGTGGCACGTGATCTATACTTTATATGGTGTTTTACCTTAAGAAGACCCTTCTAACATAGTTCTCTTATTCATCGAACGTGTCACATACTTCCTTGGACGTGTCGCGTCTTCTTGTAGTCCTATTTCCCTAAAATCCTAATAGCATTGCACGTCGCTTGACCTTTCAAGTTACGCGCCGCGTACAACATTTACAACAACATACTTTACTAGATATCATCATAATAACAACTTACTATGAATGCATCATGTTACCTTATTTTTACGTGTCGCGTAACAATAAAACAAGAAAAATTCCCATTTTGACAATTTTCCAACTTTCATCAACTACTCAAATGTTGGCCCTTTTAACTAAAACTCATAAATACTTTAAAAATATATTTTTTTTCATATAAAAACTTACCTAAACATCATAATATCAAACAAGACCAAATTCTTGCTAGATGACCAAGGACCAAATTTAGGATTATTTTTAGCCGGTTTTAAACTTGTCACTGAACTGAAATTATGACTATTTAAAAAATTGATTTAGGATCGGTTTCAAGCGAGCCAATGACCAATTTTAGTTTTAGACTGTTTTGTCCATCTCTAGTGTGCAGTCTCTTGTTCAACACGTATCATTAATAAAAGATTCGATAATATATGTGCATCACTTAGAGCTGATTTAGACATAATTTGGTGCTTGTTTTTGTGTTTTCAAATGAATTTAATATACTTTTTGTATTGTCAAACTTATGTTTAATACTTTTAAATTGACTCATATTGAATATTTTTATTTTTGAATGACTTGTTTTGAATAGATGATTTGCAATTTGGCTTAAATGTAGTTTGAACTTTTATTGATTTTGATTCTTTATATTAAGGGATATTCGTGAACCGAACCTTGGTTAACCGCCTTCTTATGATTCGGGTCGGTTCGATTCAGTTCGATTCGGTTTTGGTAGGGGTGCAAACGAGCCGAGCCGAGCCCGAGACCGAGCCTGACCAAGCTCGGCTCGGGCTCGTTAAGAAATATGTAGGGCTCGGCTCGGGCTCGGCTCGTTACGAGCTTTATGGACCTGAGCTCGGCTCGGGCTCGTTAAGAAATACACAGGCTCGGCTCGGGCTCGGCTCGTTTAATTCTTAACAAGCCCTAAACGAGCTTAAGCTCGGCTTGAGCTCGTTAACAAGCTCGTTTACTCGAATGCAGGAAAATAACAACTTACTTAATAACCTATATTCTAAAACAAACAAAATGCACAGAATACAAAATATTCAAATTCCAAAATACAAACCTAAAATGTAATTAAAATATCCATAAGCAAATTAAACAACTTCAATCTAATTTATTTTATATATATATATATATATATATTATATTATATATAGGCTCGTTTAGGGCTCGCGAGCCTAATCGAGCTTGGTGACACAGGCTCGGCTCGGGCTCGTTTAACAAACGAGCCTTATATTTAAGCTCGGGCTCGGCTTGGTCTCGTTTAAAATCGGTCTCGAGCCAAGCTCTTATCGAGCCGGTCCCGGGTAGCTCACGAGCCGGCTCGACTCATTTGCACCCCTAGGTTTTGGTTCGAGCAAATTTAGTATCAGTCCGACGGTCACAGTTCTCAATTTTATCACTATCTAAAACCCCTAGATACTAACGGTGCCAATAGTTCAAAAATAAATATAAAAAGTTGTGTCGTTGTATTATGACTATTATCGTTGACTTATTTAGATTAAGAATACGGTGCAATGAAACGTTGCCATGTAGCGTGAAAAGCTCCACACATACAGGCAAACGCACGCCTCCGGGGGACCCGGAACTTTTGTGAATTGAGGGCCAAAGCGTCGCGTGAAATACAATCCAACAGGGGCCCAGAAAAGACAAGCCGGTGGGATTAATGTCGACGTGGCAACGTTGGTGGTTATTTGTTAATGAGTCGTTTTTATATGGATATTTAATCTTTTTGAACTAAAACTCTTCTCTTCTGTAATCTTTTGGTTTGTGTCTTTTATTTTTCTGTAGTATAATATCAGTATGATTTTGGCTTCAAGCAACATTGAAGCATGTCTAACGAAGACCGTTTTTTATTTTAATAATATGTAAAATGAAAATATAGAATTGAGATTATGTTCCACTCGGCAAAGTCGGCAAGTCAAATAGACGATTAATTTTAGATCAAGAAAACATCAAAATCAAGCGAACAATTAACAAGTGGTGTTTATTAAAAAAGTTTGGGTCTTTAATTGGTTAAAACATTAATTTTGAGTGATATAATCGATTTAAAAAACAAACAAATAACATAAAAATAGAAAATAGATGTTGGAACTTTGATAATATACATTTCCTTATGTGGGTTTGTCCCACATAGGAAGGGAAGGAAAGTCACATGCCTTTATAACACAATCCCCTCCAAAGCAATCAAATGGATCAAATATGGTATGATGGGTTCGACTTGGTTGTGAGCTTGGATTATAGTCATGTGATATTTGAAAATCTTTTTGGCGCCATTTTTGGATGTACACACACAGAAAACTTTCTCTCAAATTCGTTCTGCAAAACGTTCAACATGGGGACTTAGATTGATTCGTCATATTCAAGATACAATATTGAATAGATTGTTGAATCCTCAAGACAGATCCATACTCTCAAAATTTTTGTCTTAGGACACTGCAAAGCAAGCCTCAATCTTCAATTTTCGTGATTCTTGTTACTGTAAACAATTTCAAGTACATTTTTCTTGTAATCTGATTTGTGTTAATGTAATTTTACATTCGTTGTTTAGTGTATATATATATATATATATATATATATATATATATATATATATATATATATATATATATATATATATATATATATATATATATATATATATATATATATATATATATATATATATATATATATATATATATACACACACACAAATTCGTGTGATTGTTAACATCTGTCATAACAATAGATACATTGATATAAATAATCATCAGTTCACACTGACAACTAGGTATATGCTTATTTAATTTGAAAGTTCGATTTTCAGGATTTGTGGTAATATTCGTTTATGTCGTTAATAATCCTATAATTGGATGATTTCAATTGTTCAATGTAAGTCAAAAGTAAGATATGATTACATTTTCTATTTAATCGATGAAAACCGAACAAAATCCAAGATTTTACATGGTATGTTGGTTCACAGAAATGACAAGAATAGCAAGATACAACCATTCCAATGTTAATCTCTTTGGTAAATACCATCTCAAGGCTTCGAGGAGAGAATGGTGATGTGGAGTATTCAATGTATCCACGAATAAATTGTTTATGTATATTTGTCTTAATGATTAAGATATAAGAATTCATAAATAATGTATCTTATGTAGCTTTAGGATCACATTGGAATATTATATATTATAATTTACCCTTCTAAGGGGTGGGAGCGGACTCGACATGTTAGGGTCGGCCTAGGCATATGGCGACTTGGGCCACAGGACGACAACATGGCATGTGCGTCATTTTTTGTCCAACTTTTATATGTGCATATTTTCTTTAGGCCCAAAAATTGATCTAGTCGTCACTTTGGTCTAGCCAAAACTATGTAAAGGTGCGTCTGCAACCTCAAATTTGAAGAAGACAATAATTCTGGAAAATATAAGAAACTCCTAATTTCTGGTTTCGTTGGTAATTTCTTTTTTGATTGTTTTGATTGAACTTATATTAACGATCCTGAAAATTGTTTTGATTATACCGGCTTCTTGGGATAAAACATTGAAGACCAATATTTGTCAAAAGAGCACAAGCTTGTTGATAATCTGGATCATTTTCAAAAGACATGTTTAAATCACAAACTGACTTTGGTTTTGGTTTTGATTTTGAGTCGTAATACACATGAAAGCTTGATTATCATTTGCAACAGAAGATTGATTTGGTTGAAACAAATTTTGTTGAAACATATTTGTTTGAAACATACTTGGTCGAAACTGTTTTTGATAAAATCCTTAGTTTGAAGACATTGAAAGATTTATTCTTGGTTAGCTTGAAACATGGGTTAAATCCTTGATTTTGAAAACCTTGGTTTTGTAAAGTACTTACTTAATCCCTAACTTTCATTTGAGTTGATTCCATCATATATGGAAGATCACATGAACATTAATTTTTAGGGTTTGGGTTGTAAGATGAAATTGTTGGTAGATAATTACTCCTAAATGATGTTCAAGCCCATCACCAAGAAAATTAGGCTTTGTTGATGAGATAACGTGAAGTGAAATGGTTAAAGTGATTGATGCATAACATTGGAAGTAAAACATGTTTAGTTGATGATTAAAGATGATGCAAATGGTTGATATATTATTTATGAAGTATATAAATGATTGGTCTTGAATTAGTAAAATTAGCATTTAAGTTATGCAATGCTTAAAGTATGATTAACAGTTATCAACAAGTTTTCTCATGAGTTAATAAGAAATTCATATGCTAACATGGTATGATATTTAACACAAGGTTAATACATCTTCATTTCAAGCATCATGGAGTGATTCCATCATATTATCATTATAATTAAGGATCTCAAGTATCAGAAAATATATTAGACATTGTTAACATACTAAAGTTGATATGAGCTTATCAAGGTATAGGATCAAGAGATCTTTATTCATTTTTTACCTAGCATGTTGTTAATATGAATGAATGGTATTGAATTCCATATGTATTGAAGGAGTTGAAGTTCAAGGGAAGGCAAGGAAATTATGGAAACGTAGTTAGATCTCTCTACCTATTTAAGGTGAGTATATGTGGATTTTCCCATACATGAGATACATGGCAAAATGTGTATTCAACTTTTCATGATTTTCAAACCCAATTTGACGTGCAAGTTTTAGAACTTATGTTATGTTTACAAGCTTTACTAAATATTAGTAATGTTTTATGTATTGAACTTTTCTATTGAGAAAAGAATATTTTGACAATTAGGCTTACTATGTTTTTGAATGACTGGTATATGTTGCAAGTACTTGAATATGTGAATGAATGGAAAATGATTTGCCCGGGTCATGATGTCTCTGTAAGAGGATATTATGAATCTACCGGGGTGGTACCTCCCTTTCGCGAGGTAGATGTCCTAATGTGAAAAGATGCTAATGTGAATTGATCAAGTTCTTTCCACCTTGGTATAGACATAGGGTATCACCAATAATGATTAAGGACCTAAGTATAAATTGATGCAGTAATGTTTCAACATCGGCTACAGTTAAAGTTATGGAAAGAATTTAGTCATTTTTATAAGATGTTATTTATAAGACTCAAGTGGTAAAGGACTATGAGAGTAAAATGTCATTTATATGACTTGTTTTGAGAGGCTTTTAAAAGTAAAGTGTCGTATATATGTCTTGATTGTAAAGACTTTTGAAAATGATTGAGTTATTTTATAAATGGTTTTCATGTCTAAACTCATGTAACCCACGAGACTTTTTATTCTTACGTTGTTTGTTTTATGTCATGTATTTTAAGATTTAGTTCCAACGCTTAAATGCTCTTGGGGATGACTTGAAGTATTTTAGGAACTTAGATAAAGTGAAGCTTTTGTATGTAATGATTTTGTAAATCTTAATTTGCTGGCTATAGTTTGTTGATATAATGCTAGATACACCCATGGAATTGCATTTGGAAACAATGGTTTTTATTTAGCCATATTTTTATACAATGTAGTTTTTTTATGTATCGAGTGATCACTTTGTGATAATCCTAGGAAATCTAGTTGTTTGGTGACACACATACAGACCATATGACTCTGAAATTGTCGCTCTAATTTAAATTACTAAGAAATTATTTGGATCATGTAAATAGGAATGTCAAAAGAGCTAAACATTGCAGGAGAAGCCTCATTTGATCCCACCCGCCTCCAAAATCCCCCGTTCCTCCATAATGCTACAACGCCTTGAAACTAGGTAAGTGATGAATACACACCCGAAAACCATTCTTACCATGACTCCTCCCGGTTTCCCCCATTTGCCCTCAAAGCCCCTTGTACTCGATTGAATCTATCCATCCGGTCTTGCCATATCTATCTCATTTAACATTCCGTTTTTAATTCACAATACAATATAAATAATCATAAATAAATTGAATATTTTCGATTTATATATAAAATAATAATTAAACGGGTCTCTATTCCACCCACCCTCGCCACATCCCGCATTTTCATTAAAACCACTACCATTTCCATTTGGAACGCCCGTGGGTTCTTTACTTATTTTATACCCCTGCGTGTAGGATCTGATGGGCTATTCTGGAGCCCGACTTGACCCGTTTTCCATTGGTCAAAACCCTCGATAACCCCTTTTCCCTTTTGTTCATCTCCTGCCTGCAACTACTACTACATAGTACATACAGCTCCGATAGACCAGCAACCATGAATATAACGAAGAGATTACGCAGTTCAATCAGGCTCGCCAACTCGCTCTACTCGAGTCAGATTGCCAGAACCCACCCCAACAATCAGGTGCGAACCCGGTTTCTTGATATACATCCACCTATTTACGTTTCCCCATTTCTCAATCTCCATGGAAAACTGTTCTTTTCTTCGCAACCGGAACAAACCCTAAATCTTATTTTATCTGAAAATTGGTCCGACACGTTAGAACAAGAGATGTCAAAGTCAAAATCTGATTTCACCCATGAAACCGTCACGTATGTTCTAAAGAAACTCTCGAGAGAGCCCCAAAAGGCTTCCAACTTCTTCAATTGGATAGTTGAAAAACACGGATTCCAACCCAGTTCTTCGATTTATAGCTTAATGCTTCGAGTTTATGGGAATAAAAAATCGATAAAACAGTTATGGATCACTGCTCAAAAGATGAAAAAAGGAGGTTTTTTCATCGATGATCAAACGTATTTAATGATTCATCAGGATTTTAAGAACTCCAATATGATAAATGAGGCTGCAATTTTGACCAAATTTTATAATGCAATGGCGAAAGATAATATCATGAATGACGTTGTTAAGGAAATCATTGGTGTTGTTATTGAATCAGATTGGGGAAATGGGGTTGAGAAGAGATTACAGGGGATCAAATTCGACTTTGAGGTATCAGATAATTTCATTCTTAGGGTATTGAAGGATTTACGAAAGTACCCTTTGAAAGCACTCAGTTTCTTCAGATGGATTAGTGAGACTTTCAATTATAAACACAATACCGTCACATACAACGGAATTTTACGTGTTATATGTCAAGAAGATTCAATAAATGCATTTTGGAACATATTTAAGGAAATGAAGAACGCGGGTCATGAAATGGATCTTGACACTTATTTAAAAATCACAAGATTCTTCCAAAAACGTAAGATGTTAAAAGAAGCCGTTGAGCTTTACGAGCATATGATGGATAGTCCTTATAAGCCCTCAATTCAAGATTGTAGTGTTCTTTTAAGGACCCTCGCTGGAAACATTTCACCAAATTTGGATCTTGTTTTTCGGGTAGTAAATAAATTTGAAGGCTCGGGGAATTCTCTTTCAAAAAGCGTTTACGATGGCATCCATAGATCATTAACAAGCGTAGGTCAATTTGATGAAGCCCAGAAGATGATGACAGCCATGAAAGATGCAGGATACGAGCCCGATAACATAACCTACAGCCAATTGATCTTTGGGCTATGTAAAGCCCGGAGACTAGAAGACGCAGCCCAGGTGCTCGATGAAATGCAAGCAAACGGTTGCATTCCTGACATCAAGACATGGACGATTTTAATCCAAGGACATTGTTCAGCCAATGAAGTCGATAAAGCTATGATGTTTTTCGCGAACATGATCGAGAAAGGCTGCGAGGCCGATGCGGATCTTTTGGATGTTTTAGTAAATGGGTTTTTGAGCCAAAACAGGGCCATTGACGCACACCAAGTGCTCGTTGAAATGACTGACACAGGTGGGGTGAAACCATGGCAGGCGACTTACAAGAACCTGATTCAGAAGCTGTTAGTGGAGAGGAGATTTGAGGAATCTTTGAAACTCCTAAGGCTCATGAAGAAACACGAGTATCCACCATTTTCAGAGCCGTTTGTTGGGTTTGTTTCCAAATTTGGGACGATTGATAATGCGTTGGAGTTTTTGAAGGCGTTGAGTTTTAAAGAAAGTCCTTCGGTTTCAGCTTACCAGCATGTGTTTCAGGGTTTTGTTGATGAAGGTAGAGAATTAGAGGCTAAAGATTTGCTTTTCAAGTGTCCACCTCATGTTCGTAAGCATAAAGCGATTTCTAGTCTTTTTGGGTCTGTTTGATTATTTATTTTGTTGTATTATCCATTTCTTTACAACCGCAGGACAACTTCATTTGGAGTACTTAAATCCCAAGTATTACCACTAGGCCACATTGAATGTAGTTGTATTATCCATAGGTTTTGTTTTTGTGATATCATGAATGATGTAGGTTTAATTGTAGGGTGTCGGTGAGAATGAGTGTGTGTATGTGTTTAGTTGGTGGAAAACTGATTTCCGTTTTCCATTTTTCATTTTCAGAAAAACGAAATGAGTTTTCATTTTCAGTTTTCTATTGAAAATTTTGAAAACGCGTTTAGATAAAACCGATTCCGTTTTCATTTTCTATTTTAGAAAAACAGAAAACATGTTTAGATATCCATTTTCTATCAATTTTCATTTTCCAATTATTGATTTGGAGTGGGTGGGATGGGGTGCGGGTAAGTGGAGGTAGGGGGGGGGGATGGGGGGGTGGGTGGGGTGGGATGGGGTGGGTGGAGGTGGGGATGGGTGGGGTGGAGTGGGGGTAGGGGTGGGGTGGGGTGGGTGGAGGTGGGGGTGGGTGGGGTGGAGTGAGGGTAGGGGTGGGTGGATGGGTGGTGGGTAGGGTGGGTGTATGTGGTGGGTAGGGGTAGGTGGAGGTGGAGTGAGGTGGGGGTGGGTGGTGGTGGGTGAGGTTGGGTGGGGTGGGGGTGGGTGGGTGGTGGGATGGGGACTGGTAGGGTGGGTAGGTGGTGGGTGGAATGGGGTTGGGTGGGGTGGGGTGGGTGGGGGTGGGGTAGTGGGTAAGGTGGGGGTGGGGTTGGGTGGGGGTAGGTAATGTGGGTGTAGATGTAATTTTGGAGGTGTAGATGAGAATGAGTGTGTGTGTTTTTGTATATTTTAGAAAAAATTTGGAAATAGAAAAATTTAGAAAACAATAATTTTGGGTTTTCGAAAATTTTCCAAATTCTTTGTAATTTTCGAAAAATGAAAATTTTTCAATTTCTTGGAAAACTTTGGAAAATTTGACGAACTAAACGTTTTTTTCCAAATTCTCATTTTTCTTGGAAAATTTTTCCGGAAAACGGAGCAGTTTCCGGAGCAGTTTAAACGCACCCTTGACTTTTTGGTTTTGTTTTCTCAAGTCTAAAACCGAAAAGCTGAACCTTGAAAAAAGCCGAAGGTTTGGTTTTATTGAAGTCAAGACCCTGCTTAAATCAATAGTTTAAGCAGAGATGAAATGAATAAATTTTACCAAAAAAATGAAAATGATTTGCTCCATATTATGGATTATCGGCTATAAAGGGTCCGTTTCCTTTTTGTAAGAAGGTCCGGCCTAACCTATTGCTCTTTCCTTGTGTACTTTTTAAATATTGAAATTTTGAACCCAAATGCTAAATTTTAGTTTTCATATCGACTACACACTAGAAAGTCATAAACATAAATCTTCAATATTTTAATGAAAAGATAACATATTCTTATCATTATTGTATGATGTTATTACATGAGAACGATATGTAATCAACTATTGGTTGATTTCCAATAATTATATTATAAAAACTTGCTAAGTGAAAGTGACAATTTAAATACCATAATCAATAAATATATGAGTAATTTTAAAGCACTCTGAGATTTTTCTAATCATTACAAATATCACAAGTATTATTTGGTAGTCATATGCTTACATACGCACCACACAAACATCATCACTAAAACATCCACATATGAGAAATTAAAGCTGAGATTGATACCTTTTCCAAATCTATAAGAAATATATGCCCATATGTGCACCACTTCATTCACATACAAACAAGTGATCTTTTCTTACCTTATACTATTTGTGGCAACAATGTTTCCTTCGTTGCAGATCCTGCTCTTTCCTTTTACTCTTTTCTTCATTCCATTATTGCTTTTAATTCCATTTAAATGGCTTTCATCTTCAAAAACTTACAAAAACCCACCACCATCCCCGCGAAAGTTCCCAATTATTGGAAAGCTTCACCAACTAGGCTCAAGCCCACATCACTCACTCCAAGGCATAGCTCAAAAACATGGACCACTTGTGCTGATTCACCTAGGTAATGTACCCGTGCTTGTAGTCTCCTCGGCTGAAGTTGCACGAGAAATCTTCAAAACCCATGATTCGATCTTCTCAAGTAGACCCAAATTAAGTATTCCTGACAAACTTGTTTACGGCTCTAAGGACATTGGATTTTCTCCCTATGGAGAGTATTGGAGGCAAGTCAAGAGCATCGCAGTGCTCCACCTTCTTTGTCACAAACAAGTTCAGTCATTTAGTCAAGTGAGAGAAGAAGAAACTATTATTATGATGAATATGCTTAGAGAAAGTTGTGGCTCTGTAGTTGATTTGAGCGAGTTAATTGTTTCGCTTACAAACAACATAATTTGTCGGGTAGCCCTGGGGAGGACATATCACGGGTTCAATTTCAAGGACTTATTGACAAGATTGCAAAACCTACTTGGTGCTGTGAGTGTAGGGAATTATATTCCATGGCTATCATGGGTGGATTGCTTGCGTGGTCTGGACCGAAGAACAAATAACATTGCAAAAGAACTTGACGAGTTTCTTGAGGGTGTTATCGAAGAGCATGTAAATAAGAACACGATGGTGAAGAATATTGATGGTGGAAATGATCAGTGTCAAGATTTCGTTGATATCTTACTAGATGTTCAAAAAGAAAACACAACCGGATTTGCCTTTCAGAGAGACACCATTAAAGCTATCATCTTGGTGAAATATCTCGTCTCGCTTTAGAACATTCTGATATGATTAAAAAAAACTAGAAATAATCTTGTATACGTACGTTAAATAGCGTTGTTTTCTTTTTGTAGGACGTTTTTACTGGAGGTACAGACACAACATCCACAAATATAGAGTGGGCACTCAGCGAGCTAGTAAGACACCCAGAAGTAATGAAAAAGCTGCAAAAAGAGGTAACGAAAGTAGGTCGAGGAAGACCCATTATTACGGAGGATGATATGAAAGAAATGCATTACTTGAAAGCTGTACTTAAAGAGACCCTGCGATCACACACTCCAGTCCCACTACTAATTCCTCGAGAAACAACACAATTTGTCAAATTAATGGGGCACGACATTGCACAAGGCACCCAAGTGTTGATAAATGCTTGGGCGATAGCAAGAGATCCTCTTATTTGGGAAGAACCTGAGAAGTTTAAGCCAGAAAGGTTTTTAAACAGTTCTATCGACTATAAAGGGCTTCACTTTGAGTTCTTACCTTTTGGTGCTGGCCGAAGAGGGTGTCCTGGCATTCAGTTTTCAGTAGTTATTAATGAGCTTGCTTTAGCAAATATAGTGTACAAATATGACTTGACATTGCCAAATGGAGGAAGACCCGAAGAACTGGACATGAGTGAGATTTCTGGACTAACGTTCCATAAGAAGTCCCCTTTATTAGTTGTGGCAACTCCTCGTTCGTAATAACTACTCGTATTACACTAAGGGTGCGTTAACAGTTTTCCATTTTTCATTTTCAGAAAAACGAAATGAGTTTTCATTTTCAGTTTTCTATTGAAATTTTAGAAAACGCGTTTAGATAAAACCGATTCCGTTTTCATTTTCTATTTTAGAAAAACAGAAAACGTGTTTAGATATCTATTTTCTATCAATTTTCATTTTCCAATTTTTGATTTGGGGTTGTGCGGGTAAGTGGGTAGGGTGGGTGTATGGGGGTAGGGTGGGGTGGGGGTTAGGTGGAGGTGGAGGTGGAGTGAGGTGGGGGTGGGTGGTTGGTGGGTGAGGTTTGGGTGGAGGTGGGGTGGGGTGGAGGTGGGTGGGGTAGGGGTGGGTGGTGGTGGGTGAGGGTTGGGTGGTGGATGGGGTTGGGTGGGGTGGGTTAGGGTAGGTGGAGGTGGGTGGGGTGGGGTGGGGTAGGGGTAGGAGGTTGAGGTGGAGTAAGGTGGGGGGTAGATGGTGGTGGGTGAGGGTTGGGTAGGGTGGGGGTTGGGTGGGGTGGGTGGGGGTAGGTGGAGGTGGGTGGGGTGGGGGTAGGTGGTGGTAGGTGAGGGTTGGGTAGGATGGGTGGGGGTAGGTAGAGGTGGGGTGGGGGTAGGAGGTGGAGGTGGAGTGAGGTGGGGGTGGGTGGTGGTGGGTGAGGGTTGGGTAGGGTGGGTGGTGGGTGTGGTGGGTAGGGGTAGGTGGAGGTGGGTGGGTGGGGTGGGAGTGGGGTGGAGGTGGGTGGGTGGGGTGAGAGTGGGGTGGAGGTGGGTGGGGTGGGGGTAGGAGGTGGAGGTGGAGTGAGGTGGTGGTGGGTGAGTGTTGGGTGGGGTGGGGTGGTGGGGGTAGGTGGAGATGGGTTGGGTGGGGGTGGGGGTGGGAGGTGGGTGTGGGTGGAGGTGGGTGGTGGTAAGTGGGGTGGGGGTGCGTGGGGTAGGGTGGGGTGGGTAGGGTGGGGTAGGTGGTGGTGTGGGGGTGGGTGTAGATGTAATTTTAGGGGTGTATGTGAGAATGAGTGTGTGTGTGTGTGTTTTTGTATATTTTAGAAAAAATTTTGGAAATAGAAAAATTTAGAAAACAATAAATTTGGGTTTTCCAAAATTTTCCAAATTATTTGTAATTTTTGGAAAATGAAAATTTTTCATTTTCTTGGAAAACTTTGGAAAAATTGACGAACTAAACGCGTTTTCCGATTTCTCATTTTTCTTGGAAAATTTTTCCGGAAAACAGAGCAGTTTTCCGCAACTAAACGCACCCTAAGGTAACCATGACATCGCATATGTATGCGCGTATACATGATATGTCATCCTATTAGGCCCGAAATAAAGTAATACGTATGTCGTAAACTAGATGGCAATACTTGTGTCAAATAAATGTCTAATGAATAAGCCATGTGTATGAGTTATGATCCTCAATTATTGTATAACTAGGCGTATTCCCGCGCGTTGCGCAGGAGTAAATTAATATAGTAATAATGTATTAGACGATCAAATATAAACATAAACACTTTTAGATTTAATTAAAATTTGCAAAACAAAAAATAAATCAATCATATGATATATATATCAATAATAATTTTCATCCAAAAATTGTGTAAAAACATAATCATCTTTTTGGAGTCAATTATTATAGACGGTCCAACTTTACAAATATGTGGAAATATATTTACATAAATCATCTCAAAATTTAAAATAAATATAAAATAAAACATATTAATAATAACATAAAGATAGTCATTGAGAAACATATTGTTGTGGATCATTTTCCGTCAGACTCATATATGTAAATAATACTTCAATAATATTGACAAAAATAATATTGTATTTTTTAAATAAAAACTTTTTTGCTGATAAATATTTAATAAAATATATGAATATGTTTCTATTAAACTTATTATTCAAGAAATACTTTCCAATCAATTTTGAATCCCTTATTCACTTTCATTTATAAAAAAGTTACTTCTATTGTAATTTTTTATCTTTCTACATCTTTCTCTAGTACAAATTGTCCATAAAAACTTTGAAACCTTAAACGTTTAGACATACACTTGAATTTATAGATAATAATGATTTAAATTTTTTTATATTTATTTTTTCCTTGTTATATAATTTTAAATTCAAAATATATCTTATTAACTAACATAATCATAAAAATATAAAAAAATAATATAAGATAAAGAAAATAAGTTTATCTATTTTTCTCAACAAAATAAAAATATAGAAACCATTTAGAGACTAATGAGTCAAATAAAAATAATATGAATTTGGAATTTAGAATATGATGTGAATTTATATAAAATTTAAATATCATCGTAACTTTTAGTTTCTTTTGATTAAAAAGTAATAAGTGTTCGCTTTCAGTCTATTTATCAGTCTTTTATATTAATTTTAGAAAAAATATATTATTAAATAATAATCAAGTTTCACTTTTACTATCTATATTTTTAAGACCGTTTATCCCAAAGTTTCATTTTTGTTGTATTTATATGAATTGTTTTTAAACCTTTAACAACTAACTTCATAACAACCTCAAAATTTTATATCATTTGTTATCAGATAATGTTAATCCCAAAAGTACGGATTTGTTGAGGTAGAACTAAACATACAATAGGTCTTTTGCCTTGCAACTTGTAATTTATTTTAGCATATATATCTTCCTCCTTTCTAGTTTAGTATAAATAAATAGACGTTTCTAAAGTAAATTTTGTGTATTGTCAAGTCATATATAGGTGAACTATATATATATATATATATATATATATATATATATATATATATATATATATATATATATATATATATATATATATATATATATATATATATATATATATATATATATATATATATACTAGTTGTAAAACCCGTGTATTACACGGGATGATACAAAAAAATTATTAATTAAGAATATCTAAACATTAATAATTTTACATAAGAAATTTGTTTGTGTATCGTGACATCTTACTTTTGATTTTTACTATTACGACTTTGTATTTTGATAAATATAATTATTATGAGAATGTCACCGATACTAAAATCAAATTCACTATTATGATTGGAATCATTTTTCAAAATATTATGACGTCAATTGTCTCTATTGTCTCCCAAATCATTTTACACATTAAAAAAATAATATGATATTAAAAAACAGTTAATTTTGAAATTGAATGATAGCAATTAATTTTGAAATTGAATGATAATTAAAACGATCATTAAGGAGTTAGAAACGTTACAAACCAATTAGTTTTTTTTAAGAAATTTAAAATTATGAGAAAATGACATGTGGCAAAATGAATGTGGTGATGACATGTGTCTTTGAGTTACTTATTTATTAGGATAGGATATAAAACCAATGTGACATAAATAGCAATTAAATACCATAAGTTAAAAAATTTTGAGTTATAGTGATTAATTAGTTGGAAGATGAAGAGATTTAGTATTAAAATAAATTAATGGTGTGGGTAATAGTAGGAAGTTGAAGAATAATCATTGTCTAAGTTTAGTTTATATTTTGATTTTGGTTTTGCATTTAATATCATATTTCAATCAACAAATTCAATGTATTATATTTTAATTATATTATATTAATAACTAAAAAAGTCTATCATTAAGATGATATTATTTTATATTTAATAAATTAGTTAAGGGTAGAAGTTGAATGGTTAGAGTTTCAAATCAATATGTTGAAAGTAAAAATTCTTCAATAAATGTAAAAGATAATTATAAATCGTTCATCGCAATCGATAATTTGCATAAATAATAACAATTTTAACTAAAAGTCAAACAATATAATATAATCATCTATTTTAAGTTAAGTGTATATGAACAATCCAACATTAAAAATATAGTATAACACATTGACATGAACTATGTTAGAATCTAATACAAACAAATAAAATGTATTAACAATAATACATAATGTCACAACTTTAATATTATTTTCTTTGCCAAATAATGCTAATCTGAAAAGCGTAAAAGATGTTTGTTTGCTAAAGTATTAATATGTTTTGTAGCTAAAGCTTTTTACTTGTATTTATGTGACGATTTTTTACCTTTTCAATGTTTAATTTTTTACATGACAATAATGTCAACTTTTATAACATTTTTCTTGTTAAATAATATTAATCTTAAAAAAATTCTACAAACCAACCCATTAAATACTTCATTAAACAACATAAGCCCAATTATTCAAACATTATAAAACATTTTTTGGATGAATATGGATTAGAAAACATTATATATATATATATATATATATATATATATATATATATATATATATATATATATATATATATATATATATATATATATATATATATATATATATATATATATATATATATATATATATATATATATATATATATATATATATATATTACATACTTGTGGATCAACAATAGATTATCGAAGCATTGAAAATCACTAATTACAAAGAATAATCAATTATACTAAATGTATTATATATCTTTCTACCGTTATGTTGAGGTAGAACCAAAATGCACTTTATCTCTTCACGCTTCTTCTTTCTAATACAATATTAACATATGTACCTCCAAAGTATGTGTTAGCAACCATGTCGTTTCTCTCTTGCCTCTTGCCTCTTGCCTCTTGCCTCATGACTTATGATTTGTTTTAGTTTCTTCATGTTTCTCCTTTGTAATACAATATGAAAATTTGAAATTTCAAAGTGGGTGTGCTCTCAAGTCAATTTTTCTTCCATCATATTCTCCAAGATAGAATCAAATTTATATGTGAACTATACATGACTCTTAGATTAATTAGGTGTAATAAGTAACAATTAAGTATCATAGGTTAAAAGACTCTTGAGTTGTACATGTTTAATTATATGAAAGTGAAAAGCTTTGTAAGTTTCAAATGAATATGGTGCAAGAATGAGACATATCTTGAACCATATTCATAATGGCCTCTATTATAAGAGTTATATAGATATATGTCATTATGTGTTAACCAGTTTGTTGTTCTTTTTTTTTTTTGCTTTTTTTATAGAACAGCGAACTAACCTACTCCTACTCCTAAATTACACCTTAATACCACTTATATCTCAAACGAGACTTGAACCCTCAACCTTAAGTAGGGAGGGCAACACCTAATGCCGCTGGGCTAGAAGCCCTTTGGCGTGTTAACCAAGTTATCTGGTATGTTTGTGTTTAGTACTTCTGTGATTTTAATATAGGGTAAATGTCATACGATTATTATTTTTTCCGATTTTAACAGTTTATTAATTTTTTCAATTTGTGTTTTCCAAATTTGTTTAATGTTTATCGTTTTACCGGGGAAGGGATCACCTTCACAGTATTCGGGTGAAGAGGTCACCTTCACGGTATTCAGTTGCCAGTAGACATTACATGTTAGATGTGTCATTTTCTGATGATGTGGCGTTGATATGACATGATGATGTGTAACATTTGGCACTAATAGAAAAGCGGGGTATTTCCGACGGCCCATGTCGTCAACATACCATCGCTAAACCTCGTCACTGATGGACTCTCGATAGAACTTAGTTGTAACACCCGGTTTTTAATAAAACATCTTCATTTAAATAAATATCAATTTATTCAATAATTAACATTTTGAAGATATTTAAAAATCATTTTAAACATCAATTCACCGTATGAATTCCCAATTAAGCAGCATCAGTGTGTACCCGTCATGCCTGTCCGTCATTTCCACCTGTATAACCTGAAATGGTAATTTAAAAGGGAAAGGATAAGCACACGGCTTAGTGAGTTCCAACAACTACACAGCATATCAGCTATACATACTTTACCCCTAACAGGAAAAATACAACCACACGTCACATAATATGCTCTACCCAGTATATTGGACTATATCCTCCTATACGTATCTGCTCAGTAAATCTAATTCCCCTGCTCAGCATTTAGAGCCGCGCATACCCTGTACGTCGAGTCATGCGTATCTGCTCAGTGTATTTTGCACATATCTATATATTACTCAGTACGTCGAGCCCACACACATCATAACCCAACCCATACAATTATAACAGAAAGATATATATCAATAATATACACACAACTTGTTACTATTTACCAACATCTTATAAACATCTTATAAGCACACAAAAATACGGTAAAGCACATATAACGTCCACACAATGTAGTGAGAAACTCACCTGATTATAGTCGACTACAGCGTTTATCTCTGCTTCGTATTCCCTCTTTAACTGTTAACACAGTAAGACATTTATCACTCTTTACTCCTTAACTATACCATAGTTGCATCACTAAACCCTCCCATAATTCCAACATGATACCTCGTGATTTATCAAGTAAAGAATAGCCAGGTAGAAGATTAGTTGGGGTGGCAGGATCCTTTCAGCATTTTAGCTTTTCGGAAAATCCAACAACCAGATCCCAAGTAATCGGCCTAGACACCATCCTCGTAAGTAAATCACTCGGTATTATTTTTGGAATTACGAATAGTATAACCTCTACATATTATAGTTTAACATTTATAAACTACTAGAGAAATATGATAGCGATTACTCACTTAAGATTGGCGTTTTCGCAAAGCCTTGGCACGTTTCCCGTTCCGCTCTTCCAACACTTCCTGAGCACCTCGTTACCACCTACCGCTCGCTCCTAACTCCTCCCGACCTGTTTTCCTCACCAGAACACTTATCGATATCGTAAGGTTGTTTGGTGTTTGTTGTGGGTTGAAATGAAGAAGTTGGGCCTCTATTTATAGGGCTTGAAAACACTATTCACGACGTCATCACGACATCATCGTCGACATCATCACGACGTCATCACGACATCATCGTCGATGTCATCACGAGGTAAGCGCTTACTTCATTTCTCGGGTACTATTCACTCCGGAGTTACTATTCATGTCGGAGTTACTATTCACGCCGGAGTTACTATTCATATTTTTTTTTGAAAAACGGTCGTTACAAGTTCTCCCCCCTTTATAAGATTCCGTCCCCGGAATCTCCAGCGTTGTCATACACTTATTCTTCCACTCAATCATTCCCTATTTCAACACAATACGGTTGTATTAGTAAACCCAAAGGGTATTACCACAATACTGGCACATTAACCACCTCTAATCAACTAGGCCAACCTATTGAGACTACAAAGTACTCGTTATGTAATCTCATACACTCACAATACAGACATCATGGATGCAAGGTACTTGTTTTGCATCGTATAATCACATGTTCACCACATCATATCACAACCCCTGCTTTTAACAACCTCAACAGCTCAGCTATTCACCAAACACCCAACTGTATGTGTGTTAGAACTGCCAGCCAATAAAGCCATCACAACACTTGTATGTGGTCCCACCATAATTACTGCTCATAAGATCCACAACACATATGTGGTCTTACCAAATGTGGCCCCACTAAATAAGTGGTCACAACCACAAGTACTATTAACCCCCAG
This sequence comes from Cichorium intybus, assembly GCA_023525715.1. Lineage (NCBI taxonomy): Eukaryota > Viridiplantae > Streptophyta > Magnoliopsida > Asterales > Asteraceae > Cichorium > Cichorium intybus. The sequence continues at coordinate 15,395,267 of CM042013.1, read as the reverse complement.
AATAAATGGTCACAACTACAAGTTACCAGTGGCCCCACGGAATAGGTGGTCCCAACCACAAGTACAAGTAGCCCCATAGCATAAGTGGTCCCAACCACAATACTAGTAGCCCCACCTAATAAGTGGTCCCAACTACAAGTATAAGTGGCCCCACAGAATAAACAGCTTTTCGCTCTAAAGGCTTAACAGTTAACACACATACGACTGCACAGCTCTACAACCAACCACATGACACCAAGAATCCTCATATCAGCTCAGCCTCCACATACAACTACAAAATCTCCACCCACCATAGGATATCATATCCATGGTTATCACCACTTAATACTTACGTATTCATCCGCACAGCTAATATCAACTAGATATTCAACCAGCTACCGACACAGTTTATCCACTGTTACTTGCTTACGGGTTACTTAACGTGTCACTTTTGCACATCTCATCTACTATAGTCACATCAACTGTTCATTACTTAATTATTAAGAAATGAAACGTCACTAGATTCTCAATCTCCAGCGTCCTAATTGATCCCAATAAACTCTATGATTGCCAACCAATAGAATGGACAAATACAGTTTATCAGCATATACACTAATTAGTTATACCCTCAGTGTATTGGATTCCTTACGACCAACTCCCGATTCGAACGCGGATCCTATGCTTTCAATAGTAGGAGCTCTACTACTATCTTCCACACCTACCCTCGTTCGTTTCAGAACTTGTCCAGAAGTCCCCAATTCACTTCTCACGATAATTTTACCACCTATACCCCAGGTTGTTTTACGAACATAGTCGTAGAAAATTTTTCACATAAAAGGATTTACCTTATGGATATCACTTATCAAGGAACATGCAACTTGGCCAACTCAAAAATTCTAGGACTATTTAGTTCCTACTGCCTACACTTTAATGACATTTAAGCACACATATATTACAGAAATAGCAACAAAGACTAAGCACTTAACCTTTTCCCCACTGACGTCGGCTGACGGTACACACTGCGGCTTTGCAACAACATTCATTTAACCCCTTACTCGAAAAACAACTTATAATTTCTTGTAAAAATATTTCCAAATAAACTTTTAAGTCTCAAGCTTGAGATCAAAACCCATCAAGTGAGTCTGATTCACTCAAGCCTTGGCTCTGATACCAACTTGTAACACCCGGTTTTTAATAAAACATCTTCATTTAAATAAATATCAATTTATTCAATAATTAACATTTTGAAGATATTTAAAAATCATTTTAAACATCAATTCACCGTATGAATTCCCAATTAAGCAGCATCAGTGTGTACCCGTCATGCCTGTCCGTCATTTCCACCTGTATAACCTGAAATGGTAATTTAAAAGGGAAAGGATAAGCACACGGCTTAGTGAGTTCCAACAACTACACAGCATATCAGCTATACATACTTTACCCCTAACAGGAAAAATACAACCACACGTCACATAATATGCTCTACCCAGTATATTGGACTATATCCTCCTATACGTATCTGCTCAGTAAATCTAATTCCCCTGCTCAGCATTTAGAGCCGCGCATCCCCTGTACGTCGAGTCATGCGTATCTGCTCAGTGTATTTTGCACGTATCTATATATTACTCAGTACGTCGAGCCCACACACATCATAACCCAACCTATACAATTATAACAGAAAGATATATATCAATAATATACACACAACTTGTTACTATTTACCAACATCTTATAAACATCTTATAAGCACACAAAAATACGGTAAAGCACATATAACGTCCACACAATGTAGTGAGAAACTCACCTGATTATTGTCGACTACAGCGTTTATCTCTGCTTCGTATTCCCTCTTTAACTGTTAACACAGTAAGACATTTATCACTCTTTACTCCTTAACTATACCATAGTTGCATCACTAAACCCTCTCATAATTCCAACATGATACCTCGTGATTTATCAAGTAAAGAATAGCCAGGTAGAAGATTAGTTGGGGTGGCAGGATCCTTTCAGCATTTTAGCCTTTCGGAAAATCCAACAACCAGATCCCAAGTAATCGGCCTAGACACCATCCTCGTAAGTAAATCACTCGGTATTATTTTTGGAATTACGAATAGTATAACCTCTACATATTATAGTTTAACATTTATAAACTACTAGAGAAATACGATAGCGATTACTCACTTAAGATTGACGTTTTCGCAAAGCCTTGGCACGTTTCCCGTTCCGCTCTTCCAACACTTCCTGAGCACCTCGTTACCACCTACCGCTCGCTCCTAACTCCTCCCGACCTATTTTCCTCACCAGAACACTTATCGATATCGTAAGGTTGTTTGGTGTTTGTTGTGGGTTGAAATGAAGAAGTTGGGCCTCTATTTATAGGGCTTGAAAACACTATTCACGACGTCATCACGACATCATCGTCGACATCATCACGACATCATCGTCGATGTCATCACGAGGTAAGCGCTTACTTCATTTCTCGGGTACTATTCACTCAGGAGTTACTATTCATGTCGGAGTTACTATTCACGCCGGAGTTACTATTCATAATTTTTTTTTTTGAAAAACGGTCGTTACATTAGTCCATCGGAAAAAAGGGGCCTAGTAAAACTTGACCGAGGGATTGCCAATGGAACGTTTGACGTATCACTGATGGAACTATCTGTCGGTAAATTAGAGACCCAATACGGATAGAAAATTTCACTGACAAAATGCCGAAAATATCAATTTGATCGGTTTGACTAATACACTGACGTATTGCCGATGGGCAATCTATCCACCAAAGAAATTCATTCACTCAATTTTAATGGAATTGGAATCCAATTCCTTCAAACAAAACTGGAACCAAACGCAGGAATTCGAAGGATTTGGATTCCAATTCTCTCGAATTCCGATGAACCAAACGGCCACTGATGCTCTCTACAACTACCACCATTCGCTATGCCGCCACCATCCAATCCAGCCACCACGACAACGAACCACCCCCTACTTATTGTTGTTGGACCACTCCCCACCAGCGGCTCATACCTCATTAAGACTACACAACATCACTAAAGACCATCGCACCACCACCATCAGACCCACCCTCCAGAACTCTTAACCTCCGCCTCCTCCGTCCTTCACTGCAACGAATTACCCTTCGCTGACTCCAAAAATCTATTGATTCAACCTCTGTTTGTAACAGAACTCTATATGTTGTTCATAGATTTAAAGACACACCCAAAGGGGAAGAAAACCAGTACGATAAGATTTAGATCTAGGTTCTCACGATAACGCCACAGCCGAACCATACGCCTCTGAAGTTAAAATTTTGAATCCCTTATAATTGGTATGTTTATGGTTTAATTCGACTTTTATTTATAGTCTCTCCTCCAATTATCTCGATCTAGTGACATAAGACGTTTGTGGATATGTATATATAGGTTTTCAAGCCTGGTGTCAATGAGAGGAGTTGGGGGTAGGGGAGGTTTTGACCATTGTTGATGTAACCTATACTTAATTTGGCTATGTCGTTTTCAATAGCTTAGGGGATCGTTCGTTTTAGTAGGATAATTATAAAAGTGATAATCTGATAATATTTTCATTGTTCAACGAGGCCTTTAAAAACGCAGCAAAAGAAAAGGATAAACACTGTAAGATAACAAACAAGGAGGAAAATTAGGAGATAAGCTAACTAGGAGACGATAATATCAAATCTAATACTCCCCCCTCAAGCTGGAGAATGAAGGTTACGAGTGCCCAGCTTGTCTAAAAAGAAAACAAAGATGTTGAGCACCTAAGCCTCTTGTAAACAGATCAACAAGCTACAACTTTGTATCACGTGCATGGGCTGGATTTCTTTAGACTCAACTCTTTCGTGAACAAAATAGTAATTCATCTCCACATGCTTAGTTAGTTCAGAAAGACCTGGTTATTAGCAATGTGACGAACAACTTGATTATCACAAAAAGAGTAGTAGAACAACTTTGCTCAACATCTAAATCCTTTAGTAACCAACGCATCCAAATGACTTTGCTTACAGTGGTTGCCATGGTTCGATATTCTGCTTCAGCGGAAGATCGTGATACTACTGATTGTTTCTTTGATTTCCATGAGACTGGGGCTCCTCCAAGGAGTAGTAAGTAGCCTGTTCTGGACCGCCTTGTCATGGGACAACCGAGCCGGTCTGAATCGGAGTAAGCTAAGAGATTTGTCCAACCTGAACGCGATAAGATCATTCCTTCACCAAGGGTAGCCTTGAGGTACCGAAGGACTCGAATAAGGGCGTTTAGATGGTGTTGTCGAGGGTCAGCAACGAACTAGCTAAGGACGTTGACTGAGTAGGCTATATCCGGTTTAGTTTCTTGTAGATAAACAATTCCGCCAATCATTTTCCGATATTGATTATCATCAACCTTCGGTTGGCTTTCATATTTATCAATTTTGAGGTTTTGTTCAATAGGAAACGAACTAGGCTGCGGACCCAGCATACCACTATCCTTCAAGATGTCGGGTGTAAAATTTCGTTGACTGAGAACCAATCCGTTAGAGGTTTTTGCAACCTCAATGCCAAGGAAGTATTTTAAGACCCCGAGATCCTTGATGCTAAACTTTGCATGCAGGAATTTCTTTTATCTATTGGATTTTGTTGAGGTTATTTCCCACAATTATCACATCATCTACATAAATGAGAATCGCAATGAAGTGCCATCATTTTTGTAAATGAAAAGCGAATGGTCGGACTTGGACTGATTGAAACCGAAGCCAAGAATAGCGGTGGTGAAATTTTTATACGAATTTCGAGAGGCTTATTTTAGATCGTAAAGTGACTTTCTTAAACGACATACTCTAGTCTCATTTTTGGTGGCAAAACCTTGAGGGATTTTCATGTAAACTTCTTCATCCAAATTTCCATGTAAAAGGCATTGTTGACGTCGACTTCGTGGATCATCCAGTATTTTTTAGTGGCGACGGATAGCAGGGTTCGAACGGTTACCATCTTCGCAACGGGGGCGAAGGTATCATGAAAATCGACTCTCTCAGTTTGTATGAAGCTTTTGGCGACAAGCCTCGCCTTGTATCCTTCGATTACCCCATTTGGCTTGTAAGTCAATGGCTCGTTTTCCCTTTGGATTGGTCTCTAGAGTCAACGTCTCATTTTGTTCAAGAGCCTGTATCTTTTTCTTCATGGCTTCAACCCACTTTAGATCCTGCATGGCTTGTTTAAAACAAGTCGGCTCATCTTTTGAGGTGATGGCCACTAAAAATGTTTTATGAGCATTAGAAATTTGTCATAGGAGATATAGATTGCAATTGGGTGTACCATTGAGGATCCTTGACTTGGTGCGGTTTGTGCATGATCGATCGAAGGGGGGGAGCTTCACGATGTACTCATCTAGGCGTTTTGTTGGAGCTCGATGTTTTTAGGGTCTAGTGGTCGCAGTTTCGATCTCTGGGCTTCAGAATTGGGGATGGTGATTTATGTTTCGATGGCTTGATCATGATCTGTTGTTCGTAGTAAAGTTGTCTGTGAGCAAGCTTTGTTATGGTAATGTGGTGGATGTTTGTCTTGTGGCTCGTCGGGCCATTTCTAGGATATGGGGTGACACAACACTTTGTGTTACCAACCAAATCTTTTCATTTTTGTGTGTGTATGTGAATACAGTTACAAAGTTGTTTCGAGACCAATTACTTTGTTTGAATGTTAGGCATATATATGACTATATCAGCTCTCATCCCGTGTATAGATTTTGAAGTAGCAAACATCTCTTGTTTTTATATTTTGTTTTGAGCTTCATATTAGTTTTTATTATTTGTATATACCATTGCCGGTTTGTACCAAATATATATGGTACGATATTGTTAGTTAAATTTGTGTACCAACTAGAGTTGGTACGGTATATAGTTTGACAAAAATGGTACCATTGTTAGGAATCGGACAGGGTACACGCAGCGGAAACACTATCACACACACACACACGAAAGCAGAAAATAAAGCAAAAGATAACACAAGGATTTTACGTGGTTCGGATTCGGTGTCAATCCTACATCCACGGGCTGCAACTGAGTTTTCTTATATTTACTCTATGAAGATTACAATTACAATTGTTTGCGATGATTAACAAATGAAGAAAACAATCCTATTTATAGGATTTTAGAGCCATAATCGTTCCTTTCTTTTCTTTCTTTCACACGTGGGTTTTAATATTAAATTATGGTAGGCTCCTTTATGCTTTCCACCAAACACGGCACAGACACATATATACAATTCAATTTCAAATTGAATTGTAAAGCAATTTACAGTTATGGTCCTTGAGCTATAAACAATGTGACAAATTGTTCATGGTTCCACCAAACCCAACAATCTCCCACTTGGAGACATGAACAATACAGTAACTTCAGTAATCTTCAACCAAATCAGTCTTCCAAGCTTCCAGTTCCCAAGAACAAGCTAGACCCAATCAAATTTCCTTAGTTGCAGCCGCCCCTCATCTTCAAGTACTAGAAGGGCCAGTTGAAGCTCTCACTAGCTCCAACTCAGCCGTGGCTAATCCCACCACCGACTCATCCTCTGTCTCAACCGGTTTGGACACTCCACCAGCTCCAGAGATACACCGAGGACCATTAACACTCTCCAAACTTTGCAAACTTCCAACAGGAGAGAATTTTCCAGTCTTAGTCTTTAAAACCCAACGGCTCTTTGTAACTGTACCAGGAATACACCCCGTGCTCCCACTGTCACAAAATCCCCTGAATGGTTTAGACTTTCCGACTCGTTCAGCTAACATCCCCTTTGCTCCAGAATTCATGTTTGCAAAATGAACTCTCATAGCACTAGATTTAGCGAACCAGATTTTGTCATGCTTAACGGGGACGGTCATACTTCCCTCAGCAGGTACCTCAACCATATACAATGACCCACACTTCATACCTTGAGCAATCACCGAATTACCATTGACCACCCTCCATTTACCACCACCAAACCTTACTTCCAGTCGTTGTTTATCCAGCTGACCAACAGAAATCAATTTCTTCTTCAACTCCGGAATCACCCTGACATTCTTCAGGTTCCATGTAGTTCCTAATGAAGTAACCAGATCAATATCTCCTATGCCCATTACTTGAAGCATCTCGTCATTTGCTAACCACACCTTCCCAAAATCTCATTCTTTTAGATTCACCATCGTTTCTCCGTTGTCCATGGCGTGAAACGAAGCCCCTGAATCCATGACCCAAGAGTCTACACAGTTTTCCATACTAAGTATCAATGCATCTTCCTGATAAATATTCTCAGCACCAACACTGTTTAATTCTTTCTTTGGACATTGACTCTTAACATGTCCCACCTCTTGGCAGTTCCAGCACTTCACATTCTTCCAAGTTCTAGACAAACTTCTTCCCCGACTCCCACTGCTCCCATCGTTTCTGTTATTCCCTCTACCTCTTCCGATATTTAATAACTCCGAAGAAGACGAGCCACCTTGATTCTTACGTCTGGTATCCTCGCCTAGAACCAAATCTCAAACCCCTTCAAACGTCATACCACTGGTCCCCACAGAACTCGTAACAGCAGTAACTGTTCCTGACCAGCTATCAGGTAGTGAAGCTAGTAGCGGTGAAGCTTGAGTCTCATTATCAAATTTAATTCCAACAGATGATAATCTGGACAGAATTGAATTTAGATTGTTAATGTGAATCGTAACTGAGCTGTCTTCATTCATCCTTATCGTGAACAATTCCCTCATCAAGAACACCTTGTTAGCCGCCAACGGTTTCTCATACATGTTCGTCAGAGCATCCATCATACCACGTGCCGTGGTTTCCTTCATGATGTTGAAAGCAACGCTCCTTTCCAACGACAACGTAATAACCGCCTTAGCTTTCTTGTCCTTTGAGTTCCACGCATCTTCAGCAGCTTTTTCCATTTCCTCCGGTTTGTCTCCAAGTACCACTTCCAAATCTTTCTGACATAGCAATGCTTCTAATTGCATTTTCCACCAGCTAAAGTCTGAACCGTTGAACTTCTCGATTACAACATTGTCTTCAGCCATTACGACAAACAGGAAACAAATTGAGACAAAGAAACAGACATAACAATGGTACGGACCTGACCGGTTCGTTCAGTGTACTCGTGTGTGACAGAACAGTACCCTTCAAAATACCAAGACACCTTTAATACGATTAATAGAAATTAGTTTCTGATGTGGAAGATCAGACAAAACTGCAACCACAGAGCATACTCTAATTTCTAAAACCGAGACCTCCTCCAAAACCCGAAGCTCTGATACCAGTTGTTAGGAATCGGACAGGGTACACGCAGCGGAAACACTATCACACACACACACACAAAAGCAGAAAATAAAGCAAAAGATAACACAAGGATTTTACGTGGTTCGGATTCGGTGTCAATCCTACATCCACGAGCTGCAACTGAGTTTTCTTATATTTACTCTATGAAGATTACAATTACAATTGTTTGCTGGGATTAACAAATGAAGAAAACAATCCTATTTATAGGATTTTAGGGCCGTAATCGTTCATTTCTTTTCTTTCTTTCACATGTGGGTTTTAATATTAAATTATGGTAGGCTCCTTTATGCTTTACACCAAACACGGCACAGACACATATATATATATACAATTCAATTTCAAATTGAATTGTAAAGCAATTTACAGTTATGGTCCTTGAGCTATAAACAATGTGACAAATTGTTCATGGTTCCACCAAACACAACAACCATGCCATTTTCACCCCTAGTACAAATCATACTTTTTACCGAAACAATGGTGTCCGGATCTCGACCAAGGTAACGTTGTTGTCTTCAACCCAAGCACCTTTCGTCCAAAGCCCAGGAAGGAACAGAGTTATCCACATTAATCTTCAATGGTTAAACTTTAATTTTTTTTTTACTTTTGCCTCATTATATTCTCACTAATTTATTTTGATAAAAAAAAACTTTTTTAATAAACCAGTAAATGGTTAACCTTTCGCAAACTCTTTTTTAGAAATTAATTAGTTTATATTTATCTTTCTCATATGTTATATGAACCACCCTCATATGATTTTTCAATTTTTAACTCTACTTCATATTTTAAAAAATAACATTAGTTGATATTAACATTTTAGTACATAAAAAATGATTAAATAACATGTTACAACAGGGAGAACCTTTGAGAATGGGATGGTGGTGGGGTGAGTGGACGGTGCGTGGGCCGTTAAATGTGTATGGGTTGGGGGGGAGGCGATAGGGTCATATGGTGAAATATATATATATATATATATATATATATATATATATATATATATATATATATATATATATATATATATATATATATATATATATATATATATATATATATATATATATATATATATATATATATAAGAGAGTGAGAGAGAGAGAAAGAGTGGGGAATTTCACTAAGTCGTATATATTTAACATATTTCGTCAAAAAAAGTTTGAAAAAAATGTGAATATACGAAATGTGCAGATGTGTATTTTTGTGCAAATGTGTATATCTGCATTTTTTGTGCACATGTGCATGTGCACCTTCAAAATAAATCAGCATTTAATTTTTTTTTTACGGAAGGTCTTAAATATAAGCCACTTGATGTATTAAGTCAATTTTTGAAATAAAAATTCTAGTATAGGAGTTTTCATGAATATATGTGTTCTCAAATAATCTTGAATATATATATATATATATATATATATATATATATATATATATATATATATATATATATATATATATATATATATATATATATATATATATATATATATATATATATATATACACACACAGAGGGACTGGGACTGGGACTATGTGTGTGTGTGTAAGAGAGACAAATATAAAGATTATAGGATGGGGATAGGGTCTTGACGAGGGATGGGGATGGGATGAGTGTTTGAACCAACTAGAGGTGTACAAAATCCCATCCAACTTGGCGCAATTTGCAGGTTCATCAAATCGATCCTGCTGTACCCAAGTGTGATTAAGGCCTAGGCCTACCCTCCCCCCCCCCCCCCCCCCAATTCAGCTTATTAAGGCCTACAAGCTTTGTTTGGATTGCCCTCAAGTATAAAATTCCAACCTATTTCACGATTTTCTACGCTTTTTTGTCTCTTTAGATGTCGTATAGTAGATTAATGACAGCACACTTAGTATTGCTTAACATTTAATACTAGTTTCACATTTGTTCTCATATTTGTTTAAATAAAAAGGAGATTGTATCAAATATAAGAAGGACAACAGTAAACATAAACAAGTATGAGTTCCCCAAATGGCAAACTAGCCTCGTGGATCACATGCTCCCAATATAAGGATGACCGTAAACATTAAACTTTAATTGGTGGTGTGCGGGATATAAATGGCAATAAGCATTAGTTAACATGGAAAACAGTTCTCATACGAGTTGTTAGAATGACAATTCAAAGAAACTTATTGATATCGTCTATTTAGGTACTAGTCGTACGCAACACTCCTTTCCATTAATAAGATCTATGCACATATTTTAAGTTTTTATGATTGTTGATGAATCTTCATGTATTTTATGTTAAAAGAAAAAAATTTATAAAAGAACACCTAAAAGGCTTTGACCTGACCCGTCATCCCTAAAGCAGGTATATCACAAGTGAGGTTTGGGCACACCCTCCGGAATATCCACCCGATAGCAGCCCGTGAGCCTAGCTCAATAGGCCCATTGACTTGTTAAAGTATGGTGATGCCCACCTCTATTATATTATGCCTAGCTCGAATGTGTACATCCTTTGTACACCTCTAGATCTAACTATATTTAAATAGTATATAACTAGGTTAGAAACCCGTGTAATACACGGGATGATTAAAAAACATATAAAATAATATGAAAAATATCAATATTACAGATGATAAAATTGTCATTTGTGAATTTTGTTTATTTTGATATTTTATATGATATGATAAATTTTGAGAATAAAAATGGCAGAAAAGGCATACTTGGAATGTTTTTGTGCAACAAAGTTTCACAATTTTCCAGTGCAAGTAAGTTGTATTATGCAGATGATCTTAGCACATATATGAAATAGAATGAAACTAAAGTAGATTGCATTACAATGATGTTGAAAATATGAAAGTACAATGCTGTAAACAAAGAAAGTAAAGTAGATTGCTATATAACATAATGAAACGAAAGTACATTGCATTAGATATGAAATAGAATGAAACTAAAGTATATTGCTATATAAAATAATGTCACGAAAGTAGAATGCTATATAAGTACATTGGTATTAGGAACGACCTTTAAATTTTATTTATTGGTGCATTATAAGGGACCAAGTAACACGGAAATTACTTTGATTAATGTATTAAAAACCAAAAGTCTTCACGATTTAACAACCAAAACTCCAAAAGTCATCATGTCACATGTTTGGTGACTTCAAGCTTTTATGTACAACACAAGGTGGGAAAACTTCATGCAAATACATGTGAGACATAACCATATTGCCCTTGTTTCATCCACAGGGACCAAAACAAAGATCTATTTTGGACCAAATCTAACAAAATGACCGAGTAAATCACATTTTTAGTTCATGTGATATACTCTTTTAGACCTGGTCCAAAAGTGAATGCTTTTGTTTTTTTGTTCGCCATGGTACTATTTCTTAACCTTTTGGTCTCGACATGCACAATAAGATGTTCACAAGACTTGAACATTGTATGCTTTGTCAAGAAACAAACATCAGATCTCTTCAATGCAATTAATGATCTTCAACATCATGTAATTAAGGAACACTACAAACTATACTAAAAAAGGAATCAGACATATACATACAAACACCATTACAATAAAGAACATAACTTGTTCATTATACAATAAATCAACCAAGCCGAAACACTTAGACTTTTTGTAAATAGGTCCACTTTGTTCCTAATGCAATATAAGTTTACCTTGATCACCTGAAATGCACTATTTTTATTTATACATCACCCATGCGGAAGACAGAGGGTGGTAAAAATGGGTATAGTGGTCAATGTAATTTGTTATTTACCTCAAATTTGAACCATTTCCAATTTGCATACATGTTTTCCAGAAGCTGTTGTAATTTTCGAGTAACTGAAATAGCTGGTAATTTGTACAAATATTCGACATCCCACCTACATGCATTAAGATTTAGCTTGAGTGAAGGGCAAAACGGTCAAAAAAAATTCGATGTCTCACCTTTTAGGATTTAGTAAAAAAAATGAACCTTTTTTCTTTTTTGGTCCCTTTGATACTATTCCTTAATAATTTTCGTTTTTGGTCCATGAGTGGTCTAAATTAACAGCCCATCTGTTAAATTTAAGAAAATGACCATTAGGCCCTTGTCTCTTTCATCAGTACAAGAAAGTCATAAATCTTCAACCTGCTTCTCCTGTGATTTTGGAAGGTAGTAGTTATTGTCAAATCAAATTATTGTTTTTTCCTGTTTTTTACCCTTGATAGTAAGTGTACAAACCTTGTTCTTGTCCCACCACCCAAGTCTAAACAGACTAATCTTTCTTAAAGGTTCTTGATTTGTTGATCTAGAGATTAGAGACAAATGTTAAAATATATTCTTCATAGTTAATTACCATTTTACCCCTGATATGAAAGGGAGTACCTTGGAAAGGCTGAGCTTTATGTTGGCCAGATTGGTATTGCAAGGTAGCCTCTAACATTGATTTCGCCATAAAAAGTCTCTCCTCCATTTCAGCAAGAGAAGTAGTTGCTGCTTCATATTTTTCCTGAATAATATTAATAACAAATAAAAAATTATCTTCAAGAAAACTAAAAGTACTTTCACATCTTTATCGATTTAACGACTTAATTATTTCCTATTCTGTAGTAAACTAAACCATTATTTCTTTTTTGGCCGTTTATAAAATACATTTTCCATGTAATCTAGTTTTCCAAAGGCTAAAATACAAAGATAAAAGCACAAGGTATTCTCATCATTATAACGATTTCGCCACTAAACATTTTTTGAAGTGATTAAAACATTTTACTTTTTTGGCCGTTTTAGAAAAACTATTTTTCACGGTTAACCGGTTTTCAAAAATGTTAAGATACAAAAAAGCACAACGGAATTTCAATATTTTATTGATTTAGACACTTAATTGTCTTCTGTAGCGATTAAACCATAACCATTCTACTTTTTTTGACCCTTTAAAAAACCATTTTCCCAGTAATCTGATTTAAAAAAAGGTTAAAATAAATAGAATCACAACACCAATTTATCAATTTAGCCACTATACTAATATGGAAATAAGGAAAAGCACATCAAGATTGGCGAAAGCTTACATCACTCAAGACCTTGGATATGTATGGAAACAAAAACATACGGCCAAAGTTTGACTTAGCTAAAAAATGGTCAATTTCATGAAATTAGTCATAAGAATGGCATGATACCTACTTTGGCAATGTCAAATTGGTGAGCCATACCCACAGTAATCTTAATCCCCATTCTGCTTCCATATTCCAAAACCTTTTCTTGAGATTACACTAATTTCACACATAAACAGCGGAAAGAAACTAATAACTGATCAATAAACTTTGTTCAGAAGAAGTGGCTTTATTTCAGTAAAAACAGAACCAATTCAATGTTATTCAATAATCAAATCATAAAAAAACTAACATCTGAATGAGGGGAGGGCCCCAGTAAAGTATGCAATTTGCCTTTGGAGTTGAGCAAATAGGTACGCAATTTCAGAATCGATAATGGAAATAAGCGTAAGAATGTAATTCTGAGAATTACTCTGTTACAAAACTCAGACGTTCTGCAAAGGGGAAAAAGGAAGAGATAGACAAAAAGAAAATGAATAGATTTGTACCTGAGATTGAAGAAGAAAAAGAAAGTAGCTTGAAGGTCTGGTGATCAACCTCAAGTAAAGGTAGTTATGCATCCCGCTTGTCCAATTGTCATCCAAAATTAAAGAATAAAGGTAGAATCAACATACCTAAATGTAATTAAAACAAATTGTAGAGACAGGAATGATGCTCATCTGTTTACAGGCCACTATAACACGCCTAATTTTCGTCATTTGATCCTAAATCATAGAAAAGAAACCAGATTTATGAAATCAACAACTCCCAAAAATTAAATCAACCACGTTACCTGAAGAAGGGTCAAATGACAATCCTATGAACGACAAACAAAGCAGCGGAATCAATATATCCGATTCGTGATAGTTGTTGCTTGAGTTAGGTCATAGTATTCGGACATAGCGTTTGAGATGGGGATAAATTTTTGGGAATTCTACAGCCCAATGGAACAAAATTGGTGAGGCAGGCAGTAGAATGATGACGACGGTGAGACGGAAGACGTACCGAGATTGGAACGGCTAGGGTTTTAAGAGTGTAAATGGTTAAAATGATGAACGAATATAGTACTTCACTGATTTGATTTTCAAAATGGAAGAGAAATTAGGGGAGAATGAGCCGGTGGTAACAATTCAATCAAATAAATCCTCGTCTTGGTGATCAGTAGCTAATTTCTCGGCAATAAGTTTTGGAAACTGTTATCGGTGTACAACTATGTGCGTGAATGATGTTTAGAATGAGTGGGAAAACAATGTTCTGGGTTGCTGAGGAAACGACACGTGGCAAAAGTTATTTTCATTTATTAGGTATAGTAGATTAATTCAATAAGAATAAAATAATAAAATAGATCATATTACAATAAGAAAGTTATTTTACATATACAATGAAACCACGATTGTATAAATTTTATTGAAAGTTTGACTAAATTTATAGTTTTTACCATACCAAAAGGGCCATTAATGTGATTTACTCTAAACTTATAAGGGTGGGGGAGTCATCTCTCAACCATCGCAACGCTCATGCCACATCAAATTTTTTTATTTTCTCTCATTTTTATCTTTCATCAACTCATACTATTGGTAACCCATCTTTGCCAACTCTCTCAACCCTCAATGTCATATCAGATTTTCTATATTAACATTAATTAAATAAATCAAAAGAAGAAAATAAAATTAACTTAAACTTTATAATTATTTAAAAAAGTAATAAGTAAAATTAAAAGAACAAATAACATTTAGTTGAAAAAGCACACATTACAAAAAAAAAAAATCCTAAAAACGATAATTAAAATCCTAAATACGACAATTAAAAACCTACATACTACAATTTAAAACATAAAACGAGCACACCACCTACGTGATTTTTTCACAACATTCCAAGCTTCGATATTCACAAAGTATTTGTTGTGTGCGAGACGATATTCGCCTAAAGCTTGTTCGAAAATCTCGTCGGTAGCCTCGTTTTGTCAGTTTGCCAATAGGTTGTTGTGAATAGTGTTAAATTTTGCTAGTTTTAGTTTCAAATCCCTCCACTTTCAATTAAGTTGGTGTCTAGACACAATAATGGGTCGGTACCCATTATTGTGTGAAACATTTCCACCATACGTTCCCAGAATTCGCCGTCGGTTGTCAACGTCCCCTCCTCATCAATGTCGATGAAAGCGGTTACCAACGCCACCTCCTCGATTAGAGTCCATGACCTGCGGTTGTTTGCTAATACAACCATTTTTAGAAAAATTTAGATAGTTAATTTGTGATTTTTAAGAATTGAGAAATATAAGAAATATGTGATTTTTGAGGTTGTAGATGAAATATTTATAGAGATGAGTGTAAATTAACTTTTTTAAAGAATATTTTTTAATTGAAAATGCTACAAACATTCGCTTCATGAATCCGATCAAGGCTTACCAACCGCCTATCCGTAAGTCACGGTGCGGTGACACCGCCGGTGTCGGATATGTTGGAATCCTAAGTCACAGGGTCCACACAAAGATAATGGGAAACAAGAATTAGTGGTTGCCATTATACCTAATTATAGCTAGGAGCGTGTATGTTCTTTATTGTGTATAAATAGTCTAGTATTTCATAGAAATAGAGTAAGGCACTGAGATATGTATTTACAGTGAATCGAGTTTTTGAGTGAGATTTCCCGATTGTTAATCAAAGAGAGTTTGGTTAATTGTGTTTATACATTTGTGGGTCTTGAATTGGTATCAGAGCTAAGATCAGAAGGCTGTGAAATCAAATCCATACCTTTCATCATGTCGGATGGAGGAGTTGGAAGAAACGAGCAGCAGCGAGTGTTGCTCACTCAATCGACCGGTGGCGGTGGCGGATCGAAAACCGAAGGGGGGTGGAGCGATGCCATACTTGTCCGATCGGTTGTCGTATGTGGTGGATCGGTTGTTGCCGGTAGTGGATCGGTTGTTGGCAGCGGTGGTTCGGTCGGGAACGCCGGTTACTCGAGTGGAGGCACCGGCGGCGGATCGGTTGGTGGCAGCTACGGATTGAATCGAGAAGACGGAGGAGGCGGGAGGATCTCCGAAATCAAAAGAAAGAGAAGCGAGAAGAACATCATCGGGTTTTGTTTACCCGATCCAATGGTGGTGCTAGCGCGATCCAGTGGCGGCGGTGGTGGTTCGATCGGAGCCGGCGGTTCGAGAAGTGAAGGGGCTGGATGGAATACCGATCAAGAAAGAAGAAGTACCGAGAGGGTGAAGGAGGATACCGGAGATGGCACGAACTCGAGGGCCATGGTAGTCCGAACCGACGGCGGCGGCGAAGGATCGAACGGCGGCGGAGGATCCGGCGGCGGCGGACGATCGAGTGCTGGTGGTGGTTCGAACGATGGGGCCGGCGGCTCAAGAGGTGGAAGACGACGGTGGAGAAGAACAGCCGAAAGCTTTGCTCGCAAGTTCGATTGGAGGAAGAGGAGGATGGGGGTCAGCGTCGTCCGGCTCTGGTTCGCGTTCCCAGTCGATGCAGCAAAGAGAACAAGCAAAATGGAAGGGGAAAAAGGCATAAACCGGGTATAAACAAGGTGGGTCGGGTCAGGGATCCGGCGGGTCAAATGGGTCCAACCAAAAAAAAAATTGGGCCTCACAAGGTGGCAAGCCCAAATCTGGAAATTTTGATCCAAATAAACCCGAAAAAAGATATGTAAAAAATCACGAAGACGTTTCTAGAAGGACTTAGAGATTCGGGGGTGATTGTTGGAATCCTAAGTCACAGGGTTCACACAAAGATAATGGGAAACAAGAATTAGTGGTTGCCATTATACCTAATTATAGCTAGGAGCGTATATGTTCTTTATTGTGTATAAATAGTCTAGTATTTCATAGAAATAGAGTAAGGCACTGAGATATGTATTTACAGTGAATCGGGTTTTTGAGTGAGATTTCCCGATTGTTAATCAAAGAGAGTTTGGTTAATTGTGTTTATACATTTGTGGGTCTTGAGGATAGGCCGACGGCCCCCCTCCCCCTACCCGTCATTTTCAGTCGATGGTTCTGCCCAGCCTAAGATACCAAACCAGTCCTAAAGATTTTCAAGAATTTTAAATACGTGCGGTTGGATAGCCCATCCTATGCTACCCATGTGATGTCACATTAACTTGTTCCATTTATCTACTTGTTGAATTCAATCGGGTCATGTGAGGCTCTCATTTTCCCTGCGAAAGATAGGAATACATTCGCCCTGACCATGGCCCCCATACACACCTCCAGAACACCATGAAGGAAAATATCGAACCACATGAACTCGAAATCGTCAAGGCCGTGGCGCAGGCCTGGCTTGGCCACACCGCCACCACCTCCCCACCATCCTCCACCAACGAATTTGACGCTCGCCGCCTCAATTTCAAGAAAAAACATTCGCGGTTTAAGCTTGAATCACTCACCAAACCATCATGGAATAACAATAACGAAAACAGGCTCTCAGCAGGTTGGGATTTCACGCAATCGCTTTGGGACTCTTACGAGATTGTGGCGGTGTCAAGGCGGCTAGAGAGCGGGCTATTACTGGGCGACGATTTTGATGAGTCAAATAAAGGTCAAGCTAGTAAGAGAAAGAAAGAGAGCAAGAATAGCCTCAGAAACATACTCAACCGAACATCGTCGAGGAGGTTTGATGAATAGATATCAATTTTAGATCATTTCGATCTTTTTAACACGCTTCCCGATTGATTTTTGTGCATTCGGGTAAGGTATGTACGCATTGAGCTCTTACAAATAAGAATTTTGTATTAGATAAAGTCTGGGGATTAAACCCGTAAAGAAACCATATAAAAACACCATAAAATTTTCGAACCGAAAAAACATTACGAGTCTATTTTGGGATTTACGACTTCAGGGTCTTTTTTGTCATAGCATACGAGAGATCTCTTATGACTAGCAGTTTGTGAGTGATCCATTCTGATATAATCAGCAGTATCATGTCCTGTTTCATTTAAGCAAATGCCACACTGGTCGAAATCATCCTTGCTGCAAAAAGAGTAGCCTTTCAAGAAATAGCCAAAGATAATACAAATATGACAAGATATATAATTAAAAAAAACTAGCAGTTTTGACTTAAGTCGAGGTTTCAGTTTGTATGGTTAGCCACAAAAAGATATGATATTAGTAGTTGACTATTTAAACTTTATGTTTTATGTTCGATCATCAAATAATTACAAACTATTAAGTGTATTTTATCAACTTAGATGGACTTGAGGTAGAGGTGGCAAAAACGGACACAAACGACAATCCGACACGAAATAAACAAGTTTGGGTAAGAGATTTCAACCTGTTTAATTAAACGTTTGACACGACACGACATGATAATTAAACGGGTAAGGTCAGAGTCGAAACTTTCAACTCGAAAATGACCCGTTTATTTGTATTCAAGTTTTTCTAATTCTTATGTAAACTGGACAGGTCAAAAACCAATCATATTCTAAAGAAAAACTTCTAGTTGACGTGTTTTATAATGTGGAAGTCGCTTAGCCACCTAAGTCATGAATTCATTTTTACTTTTTCCCTTTCTCACTCATACTCCACATTCTCATCACTCGGTCTCTCCCTCCTCCTCCCAACCTCGTCGTTACATGTCCCCGATGATTAGACACGACACGAAACCGACACGTTTGACAGGTCTAACTTGATGGACATATACTATCACATGGTTTCATCACTTACCATATATCAAAGTCGTCTCGTACATCTGAAGCATTTCTGCCTGAAGTCTTGGATAGCCCACTCTCTGCTACCCCATTTGATGTCACCTTAATTTGATGCCATTTTATATTCTTGTTCAATTCAATCGTGCCATGTGAGGCTTTCATTTTGTAGAAAAGATAGTAAAACAATGGTCATGGCCCACATACACACTTCCAAGAAGAGCATGAACTCGAAATCTTCACTCAGCCGCGACAGAAGCATGACTGGGCCACACCACATCCATCACGACCACCATCCTTAGTTCGGAATCCTATGGCGGATCCAAACGATTATTGGAGGAGATACAAATATGTGCCGAAAAGATATAAAACAGTTGGTTCGATAAACAAGGGTAAAACTCACCAAGTGGTATAAGACTTTCTTGGTTTTTGCTGGATTGCATATGAGGCTTTCCTTGTTTCTAAGGTTTGCTAATTTGTGATGTACAAATGCTTCATAACATGCCTGACTCATCTCACAGTAATATTTTGGCTACCAGATTGTCCGTGTGGTCGTGTGTTATTACGGGCTCAACTCTTCTTAATGAAAACTAGGATGGGTTTAGTGACTTTGGTATTTGGCAATGGAAGATTAAAGTTGTGTTGACCAACAACCAGTGTCATTAGGCCGTGTTTGCTCCCAAGATCCAAATATGTCACCACAATAGCTCGAGGATAGGAGATATTAAGCATTTAATCGGCTTCGATTAGCCATGGGAGAGAACGTGATTGGCCAGATTTGTAAAGAGACTATTGTTGAGGGTATCTTGTTTAAGGTTGAGGAGCTTTATTTGAGGAAGTCGCTAACTAACAAACTAGTTTCTATAAAGTCAAGTCCCTCTTACAAGTTGAGAGAGGGGTCGAGTATGAGGAACCATTAGACGGTAGTTGATGATTTAATCATGAGGTTGTAAGCAACATGTTTGAAATTCTATGATAAGCAATAATCAAAGTCATAAACACAAACCAATAATTAAGGTCACATGGTTATCACTTTGAACAATGTTAATCATATTGTTCATTTCCCTTGTCATTTGACATAGAGTTTAACACTTAGTCATTTAGAACTCTAACTTAGGGTTCTTGATCCAATTCAACAAATGACTATAAATTCAACTCTTATGATATTACCCAAAAATAACAATCATGATATAATATGTAACCTATCATTATCTAACTTGAATTCAAACATGCAAGGCTATTGCTCTCCTTTAGGGTTCATGCATATACATGAGCTTTAAACAAAAATCCAATATTACATAATCACACAAAGGTTATAGCAAATTACCTTTATTCTTGATCCCTAAAGTAATCCTCCTTCTTTAATCTCCTATATTATGAATTTTTGAAGCTCTTACACATATAATTCGCACCTTAATAACGCACACAAGAACTAGAAGTATAAATTGAGAAAAATAGGGCACAAACCCTGTATTTAGAACTGTCAAAAGCTAGACGTCAGCACCCACACATTCCACATGACTTTCTCTTTAGCTAGTATGCAGTCTGCATAAGGACCGACCTTCCCTATTGGTCAAAGTGGTCAATATGGCCAAGTGTGTATGTGTACATGGCTTATGCAGATGAGTATAATCTGATGCCAACTTCATAGTCCTAAATTGGGAATGCAAAGTGGAATAAAAAGAAATATTTTTGTGATTTTTGAAAAAAAAATTTAAGACCTAAAACGGGAATGCAAACTAAGAACTAAAATGAGAAGATGATGCAAACATGTACAAGTATGATGTGTATCCTTCCCTAAGCTTAAGAATAAGCATCGTCCTTGATGCTTGGGATGGAGTGGAAATGACTCGTTGGGGATTAGGTGGTGGTGGTTGGGCATATCCAGGGTGTTCGTTGATATGCCAACTGAAGAAAGAGTTTACCATATTGTGGATATCATTTTGTCGGGATTGATGGGTTTGAAAGTCGGACATGAAGTTTCAGACATCAGTATGGAATTCTATTTTTAAGTGCATTTCACATTAAAGTCGATACGTAATACAGAAACATCACACTAGAGGATGGGGTAATCGGAGCTCATAGAGGATTAACTAACACTAAGTGGGGTATAGTCGCCATGGAGCAATGTGTAGAGTCCCATTAGGTTTTGGTAGTCGAAATGAAGATGATCATGGCTAGTTTGTAATCTAAAAAAATAGCTCGCTTTTGAGTGGCGTGCGGGCTCAGGTGCGGGATCGATTAGAAGTTCCCACTCCTTCACCACCTTGTAGGCAGCCACTCCCACTCCTCTCTTGATTGGGAATACTTGACAGGAGACGTTAAATGATGCTCTTTGTAACACGATGAAGTTTTAAAAAACGAAATCTTGGCATTTCAGTTTAAGATAAGGCCACCTTGTCCTGTACGTGTCTGTTGGTTTTCCTATAAGAGATGTCCCTGTGTCAAATTCGTCTTCCCGAGATATTTTCCGTTGAGATATCGACGTCATATTTATGAAAATTCAAGGTCCTGTTGGAGTATATGCAGGAAGACAAGAATGCAAGGGTGTGTCTGCGGTAACCCACCTCGTCCCACTTAAGGAACCCGATTCAACTAATATTTTTGAATAGTTGGGTAACTCCCTCATCTATACCCAACTCAGTCTTATCATGTGTATGGTAAAAAGGGGTGTTATATAATTTACACGCATTATTCTTTTGAAAATCACGTATTGACCGTGTGTGTATTAAAATTATCCATAATGTGTCACACGCGGGATATGGTGGAAGTTCTTCAAGTGTTGGCTCCCGTTGAACCTCCTCCTCAACTTAGTTTATGATTGAGGAATAAAAAACGGAGAAATGACCTTTCTTTGGCAATAAATAAGGTTCGGAAGAAGTTTGAGTAAGAATATACCTTGGATTCTTGAAGATTGGAATATTTTTCAGAGGAAAAATTGAAACTTTTTGAGGATTTTTTTGCAAGTGTGTTAGTTATGGGAGAGCAGTAGAGAAGGGGAATGGAAAATAATTTTCTGGTTTTATTTTTTAAGTAACTATTCAAGGCTCGGGTAAAGAAGCCTAAGTGCATCCAATAGTGGAGGCTTTTTCAAAAGCAATGTTTTTTAAAGATCTTGCTAATTAGCAAGCTTTATGGTTAAAGTTTTTCACAAATAATATTATTCTATGATAAATCTATTATATATATATATATATATATATATATATATATATATATATATATATATATATATATATATATATATATATATATATATATATATATATATATATATATATATATATATATATATATTTCACATAATAAATAAAGTGGGACATTAATTGAGGGATAAAAAAAAATCATTGGTAAAACTCCATCAAATCCCTGACCTCGCTACTTTCAGCTTGAAACCCCTTGTAAAATTGTTTGAGGTGATGTCCGTTTACTTTAAATTCTTGCTCTGCAGTTGGAGCTTGGTTTAGTTAGTATACTTGGTACTTGGCAGTAACTTAATATACCTTATAGGAGTATAAGGTGTGTGTGTGGAGCTTGGTGAGACCCTATTAGTCGGTGGATGGATTTTTTCAGATGCTGTTTCGAGGTGAGTTCATCAATATGCTGTATTGAAGTTGTGTATCTTTTACTGTAGCTCGTGAAGTGTTGTAAAACTTGGCCAACTCGGACGAGTACTCATCCGAGTACTCGGACTCGGCCTGTTACTGAGGCGAGTTAAGCCAACTCGACCAAACTACTCGGAAATCAGTCAACGTCGGTCAAACTCGGTGCTAATCGGGTCAAACTCAGTCCAACTTGGACCAACTCGGAAATTTTGACGTTTTTTAGAAAAAAATAAATAACTATAATTGTTAAGTAATTTTTTTAACATATATTATATATTTAGTTATTTATTAAACCTTGTTTAATTTTATTTTTTTTAAATTTAATGTAAATTTGATATAAAAACAAAAAAGACTAATGTTTACTTTTAATTTTGTTAAATTAAATGATTACACTAATATTAAAGAATAAATATCAATTTTTGAAATAGTTTAACACTTTAATATTTGAACATGTATAATTGTTTTTGATATTCATCTATTTGTTATGAATTTTAATGAAGTTATGATATTTGTTATATATTACGAGTTCATTAAAATTACAACAAGTTATCAATAAAATGAATATTAAGAAGTTGTATATTAATCAGATGAGGTTAATATCAACGAACAAATTGGAAATACATTGGAAAATGATGATTAAATAAGTAATCTAACTATCAAATATTAACAAATAAATATCTAGTTTTGAATTAATTTAACATTTGCACTTGAATCTTTTTATTGATATTTCAACTAATTTTGTTATAAAATTCAACCAACTTATGCTTTTTGACGTATATATATTTTCCCTAAAAATATTTCTATATAATTTATTTAATCCGAGTACTCCCCGAGTAATCTGAGTACTCGCTACTCCCCAGTCGGCCGAACGAGTATCGAATAGCGAGTTCCGCAACATTGAGCTCGTGTGTGTTGTTTAGGATGTAGGTGGGTAGTACTAGGTTATGAGAGGTCTAGTAGGTGTGTGTGTGTGAGTCTCGTGAGCGGATACAGAGCAAGCCATTATTGAGCTAGATGCCATGTTTGTGTTGTGCGTTGTAGTTATGTTGAGTGCCATCCTTGAGTTGGGTGCCATGATTGTACTGTGTGTTGTAGTTGTGCTGAGTGCCATGATTGATCTGGGTGCCATCATTGAGTTGTGTGTCATGATTGAGCAAGGTGCCATGATGGTACTGTGTGATGTAGTTGTGTTGTGTGCCTTGTTTGTGTTATGTGCCCTCGTTGTGTTGTGTGCCTTTATTGTGCTGTGTACCTTGATAAGGTAGAGTATGTGTGATCGATATATCATGTATGTGTTGAATTCACTAAGTTGTGTGCTTACCCTTTTTCTATTAAATCACTATTTCAGGTACTTTAGGTATGAATGATAGCAAAGCATGGCATGTACATACTAGTGCAGCTACTTTTAAAGATTATGCTTTGATTTGACTCTATTTAGTTTTTGATTTCCGCCGTGGGTTGAACTATTTTAATATTAAATGTTTTTTTGAATGTTTTGAATAAAGTATTACTTATTTAAAAAAAAATTCTTAAAAGTTTTTAATTTACTGTAAAATCTGGGATATATATATATACTTCAAATAGAATCATATTTATAAGAGAAGAAATATAAAAAAAGAAAAAAATACATACTCTTAACTTAAATTAATTATTTAAAATAGAAACTTGACCGAATAAGTAGTTTTTATATTGATTTAAAAATATTTAGATAAAAGTTCAAAAATGAAATTAAATAGAAATTTTATCCATATACAATCTGTAGGTGGATGAGATTAAAATCATATGGTTCGAGATAAGTATTTTTCTTGAATCATATTAATTTTAATTTTATTTGATGAATTGTATTCATTCATCATACATGTTACAATTTTTTATCTTTCAAAATTTTGATATATGTATCTATTATCAAATATTTGAAAATAATGAGGACATTTATTATAATCTTTTTGAAAATGGTATAAGAATAAGATGTATTTTTCTATATTATAAATATATAATTTTGTCTCGATGCAATACGCGGGCATTCACCTAGTATGTGTGTGTGTGTGTGTGTGTGTGTGTGTATATATATATATATATATATATATATATATATATATATATATATATATATATATATATATATATATATATATATACACACACACACACACACACACGTTTTTACACTATAAATATACACAAACATCTAAATTTTTACCTCTTCTACTATTATTAAACAACAATCTCATTCTTCCAAAATATTTTCCAACAATCCCCCAAATGACCAAAATCTTTTCAGATACAATCCCTCATCACCACCACCTTACCACCCTCAATTCGAAGCCCCAATATTTTTACCAAACCCGATGCTAGGTGGTGTCGTTCCACCGTTCTGTTCGTAGTTTCATCAAATGTCACCACAAAACCTATTTCAAACTCAATTTCAATCAGAATTCCAATCTCAACCTCAATTCCAACCCCAATCTCAACAGCAATCTGAATCTGAACCCGAGTCTGTTTTCGAGTTAGAACCCGAAGGACAAACAAATACAGGGAAGGCGACATCCAAGAAATGGTCTATCGAAGAAGAGACGAAATTAGCTCGGGCGTGGGTCAATGTATTGGAAATCCCCGCAAAAGGAAAAAACCAAAGGGAAAATCAATTTTGGTTACGCATTACAAAACGTTTCCAAGCCGGGATGAAAAAAGGGCACGACTACCAAAACCGTCACTAAAGCAACACCAAATGGAATTATATCAACAAATGCGTGACACGGTTCAACGGTATATACATCAATTTGTATAACCAATGGCGAAGCGGGGAGAACGACACAAGTATATTAAAGAAAGCGCAACATATGCACCAAACAACTTCGCGGCTCTCTTTAAATATTTGCATGTGTGGAATGTTGTATGAAATGTTTAAAATAAATGGTTGAATGTAGGCACGACCGCACGAGTGATTATGCTTTCATTCCAAAAGAAGTAAAACGTAGGAATCAGGTTCATATCACGTGTCATTGGACGAACATGTTGGAATTAACATTAATGATGACGATGACGACGTAGAAGAAATTGAACGACCTTCCTAACCGATGGGTCGAGGTTGGGCAAAACGAAAAGGAAAAGCTACATTTCTAATTCATCGGCTAACAGAAATCCCGACAATTTTCAACAAATAAGGTAGGAGTTTGCCAACTTGCATACAAATTTAGAGCGAAATATGGAGGAAAACACTCGGCTAGTGGAAATATATAAAACTTTTCTAGTTTTATATATTTTTCTATGTTAATCTAATGAAATTTTGATTTTAAAATTTAATTTATGTTGATATTGTTTATATACAAAAAAATATAATTTGCAAAAAAATAAATTTAAAAGAAAAAATTTAAAAAATAAATGTTTTTGACACTACCCTTAATAGAAACATAAGTAGGAAACATTTTTTAAAGTCTAAATGGCGTTATATGACACTTTTGCCTACAATATTTGGGAGACACAAAAATCTAAAACAATGTTATACATTGGCCAATTAACATCGTTATAATGCTCTGATGAACTATAATAACACTTGTTAATAACAAGTACATATGGAAGTTGACATGATATTTAACTATAAATAATATAATATAAATATAAATATAGGATTTTGGTCTAAACAGATTTTGAAAATATATAATTAGTATAATATAATTTACAACTATCTGTAAAATATTCAGATTTATACACACAAACATTACAAAATGAATAATGAATAATGAATAATAAAGGATAAATTTGATTGATATAAATCATGCTTGGAATATTTCACATAGCAATTTAGATTTTAGTGTTAAATAACTTAATATTTAGAGTAAATTATAGAAACAGTCCTTAAATTTTATCAAAAATTACAAGATTGGTCCAATTTTAAAATTTTCTCAAATATTCTCAAAAATTACTGATTCAAATATTATTCATTATTGATGGATAACTAGTTTAGGGTGGAGGGAATCCATCCTTACTATCACGGATGCCATATCATAGCTACACACACACTATTACTCTCTCTCTCTCTCTCTGTCTCTCTCTCTCAACATAATGAATGATCATCTCTTCAATCCCTTCCATCCCCGATCTTTTTCTTAAAATAAAATATTATAATTAAATAAAAAGTTACTAAAAAGATATATAAATAATTCACAAAATATTAAATCAAAAAATAAAATATCATTTCATTAAATAAAAATACAATACTTCATAATAATAAAACATAATAAACTAAAAAATAACTAGTCGTCGAGGTTGCGTATATAGACTTCTCAAATATATTCTATTATATACGATCGTAAATTGTAGTGAGTTTCTTAATAATATAATTTCTGAATAATTTCTTCATTTACTTGTTCATGGCTTGGAGGATCGATTTCGTAAACAAGACATATTGTTGCAGCTTCGTATTGTAAGATCGTATTATATAATATGGTACAGGCGTATATTATATTCCTAATTACGTTTTCGTGCAGTGACCGTGTCGGGTGTGCAAGAATACTCCAACGAGCTTTTAGGATTTCAAAAGCTCGTCCCATATCTTTTCTAACATAATCAACTACTCATCTAAAGCATCAACAAGCGTACTGTATGCTAGTCGTCGAATTGCAAATGTGCACTTTTATGATGGATTAAAACTTCTTTTGAATCTAGCGTCCAACTATAAAGTAAACTTGTATTTCTTTACATATCATTAACTATTTGTATAGTTACTTCTCGTGACATTCAGAAGCGTCTAATGAAAGTGGCATTACTAAATACAAGATTGCCAGCAAAGTCATCTTAGACCCGTATATCATCCCTTTGTTTGTGATCTCTATTTATGCAAGTTCTTCTAGTTATTGGATCACTGAAACTTACAGTGTCTTGAAGAATAAATGGTGCAACTTGATGTGCGGCATATATAAATTGTGTGTTGTTATTCGACAACGATGTAACATTTGAACTAGATGAAGCAGACAGCACGGTACTTTCACATTCATATTTGCTATGTAATAGCTCAGAACTTGATGATGATGGATCCATTTGGCGATTTTTGGGGAATTATTGAGAGAGAGTTTGGTGTTATAAATTCTTGAAGTGTGACTACCTATTTATATACAGTTTAAAAAAATTAAAAAAAACACCTATTAATAATTGCCAACCTGTCACAAATGAGAGAGAGAGAGAGAGAGAGAGAGAGAGAGAGAGAGAGAGAGAAGTAGCATTGACATGGGTATGCTCCGCATACCCCCATTTTTGTGGCACCGACAGGGAGGGGGTGTAGCAGTCAGTATCGACCCTTCCCCTTCCTTTCCTACTTCTTTTCCCACACCGCACCATCTACCCTTAGTGCTCTTCATGGTGTTGCTGTAAAAAAAACATTATGTGTGCTTTTTTGAAAATATGTTTATGATCGTGGTGTTGTTTTAAATTACGTTGGATTAGGTTTTTTTTGTCTGGGTTTGATCTCACTCTAGGTATATATTAGAGTTTCTTGGAGTGTATATTTTGAAAGTTCAATGTATGATGCCGCTCTAGTTGCGGGATGTTCTTATTGTTTCTTGTTGCTGTTTTCCTTTCATTTAAATTTCAAACCTTTCATGAGTTAGTTCTATCAAACTGAAGCCTTAAAGTTTGTTGCTATTTTTGGAAGTTGGCCGAAACCTCAATCATTGTTGTTGTACTCCTCTTGAAGTGCACAAGAAATTGAAACCCAAACTTGGTGGTTCTTTCTTTGTAGTTGAAGGTGTTTTAAACTAACAAAACTTTAACAAGAAAAACACCACCGATTTCTCAAATATGTTGATTTTTCATAATCATTTTTTTGAAACTCGATTAAAAGATTGATGATGGAACGAAGATGAAAGAGTATATTTGGGAACTCATAAACAAAAATTAGGGATATTAAATGTAGATAAACTCTAAAATTAGAGTTTAAAACAGTTACATGTATTAAATTAGATAGATAAAATTAAAAAAAAAATTAAATTAAATTAGATAGAGAAAATGAAGATTACCATAATACCTGTTGGAACTCAAATGTTCTTTTATTCAATACTCAAACTGAAATACAGGAAAAGAACAACTCACGCTAACTATCTAAACACTCTCTTCTATGTTTTTGTGGTGCTTTACAAATGAAGCTAAAACCTCTATTTATAGCCAAGCAAATACTAATGACAACTACTACATTCAATGAATTTAAACAAGAGAAAACAAAGTTTGCCACCTTTTTCAACAATGGTGGGTAAGTGGGTTGGTGGCTGCAATGGTTGGTGAGACCAAGTTTGTGTTTACACTCACATTCTCCCCCTTAAACCAAACTTGGCTTGAGATTCGTTACGCCGATCATGTTGCGCATTCCATGTCATCCCCGACTACAGAATAATCGGCAAGTTCTTTGTCTTTATCTTTCTCGAGTTTCAATTTTGCATCCTTGGAACAAGTTGTTGGAATGCAATCTCTCACACTGAACTCCCCCGAAATCCTTTTAGCATAAGCCGTTTTCTTTAGTGACACGTCTTCCTTCTTTTGCATCACTTTACGAAAGTCGATACCTCGATTTTTGGAACGTTGGAGAAAACTGGCAGCTGCTTTTTCGGTCCAAGTCCATCTTTTCCGTTTACCAAAGAACCCTTCTCGCCTTATCCGTGGCTTCCTTTTCCGTGCGTCGAAAAACTGGTGTCCTTTTTCACATTTTTCAACTTTAACATAAAATTCTTCCTCACTCGGATCATCTAATTTCTTTAGATGTGAACCTAGAATTTTATTATGCTCCAAATAAACATTAACTTTCATGGTATAATAATTGGCATATGGACGTCGTTGATGCCACAACCAACCTGGATCATCTTGGGATGATAAAAGACACATTTTTCGTCTCGTCTTTAAAAGTGTCTTATAGAGTCGGTTACGGGTTCTTTTTACTTTAAAAAGTAAAGTATTACTATTGTCAAATACCCGTAAAATATCACCATCCATGTCGACTCGATTCCCGTCTTCGGTTAGTTGTCCAAGACTTATAATATTCCTTTTAAGTCTAGGAATGTAATATACCTCGTTAAGTAGTCTTTGATCTCCGTTTCCGTAATCAAACAAGATCGTACCTTTTCCTTTGATGTCGATCTTTGACCCGTCTCCGAACCGTGTATAACCCGTCACGTTCTCGTCTAACTCATGGAACTTTGAACGATCTCCGGTCATATGATTGCTAGCACCGTTGTCAAGGTACCATTCCTCGGAATCAACTTGACTTTCTTCGGATGCAGGGATATCAACGCCGTCATTAAAATGGGCTCTTCATCTTCATTGGTTTGGGTGAGGTTCACCTCCTCACCTCGTTTCTTGTTTGGACACTCTGATGCATAATGACCATATTCCTCGCAAGTAAAACATTTTATTTTACTTTTGTCCTTTCGAGGACGATTGTAGTCATTCCGGTTTGCATCATACTCATGACCATCTCCTCGGTCATGCCCACGACCTCGACCGCGTCCTTGTCCTTGGTTTCCACTTTCCCTTGAAGTGTTTGACGAGTCTCCCTCGTCGGTTTGCTTAGATTGAGATGCCCACTTGGCATGTGTAAGCAATAGAGAAGGTCCTTCTTCCCGTTCTTCATACCCTCGAAGTCGCTCTTCGTGGGTCTTGAGACGGCCTACAACTTCTTCAACTGTCATGTTTTTCATGTCTCCAAATTGCTCGATAGATGTTACGATTTGTATAAATCGCATTGGGACGGCTCGAAGAAACTTCTTCACCACCGTATTCTCCTCGATCTTTTCACCGAGAGATCGAATACCGGTCACAATAGTGTTCAATCTCATGGCGAAATCATCTATCGACTCACCATTGTTCATTCGGATCACCTCGAATTCACTTCTCAACGTTTGTACTTTAGCCTCCTTTAACCGATCAGCTCCCATATGCATCATCTTAAGCGTTTCCCATGCTTCTTTAGCCGTGTCCTTCTCGGCCAACATAAGAAGTACGTCCTCTGGAATCGCTTGGTAAATGGCCGCAAGCGCCATCCTATCTGTTCGTTCATCTACTCTTGCATTTTGAATTGCATCCCACACTCCTTGTGCTTGCAAATTCACTCGCATTTTTATAGCCCACACCGCGTAGTTTGTTTTCGTAAGCAACGGATAGTGTAACGTAACACTACTATCCCTCCCGGTCCTTTGAACACTTTTAATTTCGGGTTGAGAAAACGACGAGCTTGGTGTAGTCATTCTTGGCATATATTAAAATTACGTGTAATTTATAAAAAAAAAATTACGTGTAATTTATGAAAATTACAAGGATTAAAATGTAATTTTCAGAAGTTCAGGGGCTTGTTTGAAACTTTTTGAAGTATAGGGGCTATTCTGAAGTTTTTCTGAAAAATAGGGACCAACCTGAAATTTTTCGGAAATACAGGGACCAAAACGTAACTTTTCGAAACTTCAGGGACCAAATTGCAGTTTTCTGAAACCTGCTACAGTGTCGCTACAGTGACGCTACAGTGTCGTCTTCTCCGGCGAAATCTCCGGCGAACTGGTTTTTCCGGCAACTATTCCGGCGAACCTTTGACCGGACTTTTGGAGGTCTTCCGGTGGTCGAAAAATTCCGAAAAATATATATTCGGAATCCTGAGAACGAGACCTTTCCAATGGTGCTCTCGAAAATCGATTTTGAGACAGAAAATTTTTGACCAAAAAACCCGAGGGTGTTTAGAAAGTTGCCCCGGGAGCTTAACCAAGCTCTGATACCATTTGTTGGAACTCAAATGTTCTTTTATTCAATACTCAAACTGAAATACAGGAAAAGAACAACTCACGCTAACTATCTAAACACTCTCTTCTATGTTTTTGTGGTGCTTTACAAATGAAGCTAAAACCTCTATTTATAGCCAAGCAAATACTAATGACAACTACTACATTCAATAAATTTAAACAAGAGAAAACAAAGTTTGCCACCTTTTTCAACAATGGTGGGTAAGTGGGTTGGTGGCTGCAATGGTTGGTGAGACCAAGTTTGTGTTTACACTCACAATACCCCCATGTGACTAGCGCATGCGAGGTTTGACGGATGGGCTAAAACACCTTGTAAGAAGGGGACGATTTATGAAACAAAATGCAACCTAGAGAGATTTTGCAATGTTTTCAAAATGTGGACCAATCTTGTAATTTTTGGTAAAGTTTGGAGACCATTATTGTAATTTACTCTAATATCTCCATTCTTGTTAGATTTTTTTTAAACGGCTTATAGTTAGATATTTATATTTTTATTTTTATATTAGAAGGAAGATAGTCTACAGAATCGCTGATTTCTATAGGATTATCGTTACAGATAGCGATATAATTCGCTTCAGCGTAAATTGTTTGTTATGTATATATATCTATTCCATCGACCTCCCTCTTTTGATTGTAGGGTTTTTAGCTCCTTTAATTTCTATCACCATGGAAACTGTGATTAAGGTTTGTTTTCAGCTATATTCTACTTTGTTTTTTTTTTTTTTTTTCTCTGTTTTACCGATCAAATTCTCACTTTGATTTCATCGGTGTGGTCGAGTACCCGTACTTTTTAGTAAGTTATTATTTGACATTAGGGTTTTCTCATGTTCTTTAATAGTTGAGTAGTGTAGAGGAGCCTCATGTGAATTGAGGTTTCTGAGAGTTGTATTTACGTTTGAAAAGATTCAGATTTTACATTTGGGGTTTCCGGTTTCAGTCCCAATTGGCATGTTTCTCAACTGAACCAGTATTACATCCAATGTTGACATTATGCAATTTTGTCATTGATTTTTGTGACTTCTATTTCTGAAGCTTCCAAGGTTTCTGTCAACTTATGATTTGATTCTTGCTGTTTTTTTTATTCGCATATTTTGTTTTGCTCAATCTTACCAATCAATGTTACTAATTTTCTACATAGACATATATGCAAATTACACTGGTTTAACATCTTTGAGGAACTGTTGATTTGACAACAATTTTTAGATAATCCTGAAAAGCACTTAATTCTTGGTGCAGATTAAGTTTGGAGATACACTTAGGCGTATCTATATGGAAGACTTTGATTTTGACATGGTCGCGTTGAGGGAGAAGATCTGCACCCTCTTCGGTCTAAATCTTGATGTGGATTTTACACTCACTTACATCGATGAAGATGAAGATGTAGTCACTCTTTGTGACGACAATGATCTCGATGATCTTGAGTCCCAATCTTTAAATCCAATAAGGATGACTGTAAGATTGAATCCCGACAACCATGCAAAACCTTCGCTTACGTCAAACGAGAATTCTGCTCCCGTGACCTCGACACAAAACCAGCTTCCAATCCAATCTTTGAACTCTGCGGTTACTATAATCTTGAGACATGTGCCTGAACGACTGCATAATGCATTTTTGAAGCTTTTGCTTGACTTGGTATGGCAAAACATGACGGGAGTGTCTTACACATTACCTGGAGAAGATGGTAGCCGAGACTCAAAGAACGGCGATTTGCAACTTGAAACGGAGAAGAAAGATAGAGGTCTTGCAGATATTGATCTTAATATTCCTTATTCTGAATCTGAAACTGTTCAGTTTCCGGAAAATGACTTAGATATTAAAGGCTATAGTGGATCCGTTGATTTTGGGACTTGTGTAGACCTTAACCAATGCCCATTTATTGGGATGCCTTTATCTAGTGACCCATTTGTGCATGCAAGTCCTACTCCTAGTGATGAAGTAGGCAGTATAACGATCCATAAGGATATTGTTTGTGATGGGTGTGAAGTTCATCCCATAACTGGACCTCGATTCAAGTCAAAACTGTAAGTTCTTTTGAAATATGTGTTCTTGGACTTTGTTAATTATCTTTGGTTATTTCCTGAAATCAATCCTTCTTTTTTCTCAGGAAAGATGATTTCGATCTGTGTGGCCTTTGCTTTGAGGAATCCGGACATGATGCTGCTGATTATATAAGAATTGATCTCCCATTGACTTGTAGTACTCCTAAGGGGTTCCAAAAAGACCCTGAAGTTGTTATAAATCCCAATATGGATCAGAAAAGTGAGATTTGTGAGAACAAATCTATTCGAACTGTTACTATTGAATCTGAGGATATGTATTTCGATGCACAGGCGCCACAAAAGGATAAGGAGACGAAGACTTGATTTGCAGGGTCTTCATAATCTAAGAGTTATCGGTACCTTGAAATAATGATTATAAACGAATAAATTAAAGTTTGGCAAGACTCGGTAGTGTTTTCAGATTAGTAGGTTTGAACTTTTTTATCGTGTGTTTTTATGTGGGACGTTTAGTAAATAGGTGTTTTCTTTATGGTTTAGTTATGTGTTTAATCTTCGACTTTATTTTAGTATAAAATTATTTGTTTACAAGAGATAGAAGTACTGAACCTTCTAGATGATGTTCGATTGAGTGCGTTTCTGAAGGTGTTCTTGCTCTTT
The DNA here is from genome assembly GCA_023525715.1 of Cichorium intybus. Taxonomy (NCBI): domain Eukaryota; kingdom Viridiplantae; phylum Streptophyta; class Magnoliopsida; order Asterales; family Asteraceae; genus Cichorium; species Cichorium intybus. The sequence continues at coordinate 15,361,297 of CM042013.1, read as the reverse complement.
TTCTTCCTCTTACTAGCTTGACCTTGACTACTTGATTTCTTGACTTTTTATTGAAGTCGTTATCCAGAAATAGCCCGCTCTGGAGTTGCTTTGAGAGTTGACACTAGAGATTGTTGAATCATTCCAAACCTGAAACTAGTTGCACCCAAACCCGTCCTATTTTCAGGTCAAGACCGGTTTAAGACAGGACTAAAATTAAGTAAAATATTGAAATCCATTTAAAACAGGATTAAAATAAGTCTTAAATCCTTTTTTTTATATTATTACTATTATTATTATTATGCTAATATAATAGATTAAAAAAATAAACTAGCTTTCTAAGAGGCAATTTGTTAAGTCTTTTAATGGCTCCATAAAAAGGGAGACTCTAAATCGGTCAAATTTAGAGCCGGGGCAACATATGAATTATTATAATGTGTTGGATTTCATATTTTATTCACTTTTAGATTGTTTTAAAATTAACTTTGATGTGTTGGATTTCGTTGGCATTTTATGTTATGAATTTCATTTTCGTTGGCATTATACGTTATGAGTTTCATGTGTTGGATTTGATATGTTATAGATTTTGTGTGTTGGATTTTATTTGACTTTATGAATTTTATATGTTATCGATTTTAAATTTGACAGATTGTTTTTGGATTGGGATGATGGAATTACATTTTTTATTTTACATTCTTGGTATTGTTTGAGTCAAGCATCAAGAAGAACTGAAATGCCAATTGATAACAATTTGGCTTTGAGCGGTCATGTGTATAAACTGTTAGGATCGAGACACTTAGCATACGAACACTAAACTCACACACTCAGCTCACAAATTAAGAACACAAGAATTTAACGTGGTTCGGTCCAAAAATGACCTACGTCCACGGCGGATAACTAGGAATGTTTATTGCTCTGTGTTTATTTGTGTTGTGTGGTACATTGCTCTCAACCAAAGGCCTAGTATTTATAGGCATGAGAATTGTGAAACTATGGAAAAATAATCAACAAAGGGTGGTAGCTAAAATATATTTTTTTTCTTTGCCTTCTTTGACTAAGCACAAAGCCTCCATACACCTAACAATCTCCCACTTGGAGGTTTGAACAATTTAGTCATTCTCTGCCGTCCAAGTTTTGCAATATTTCTTAATCACACTCTCTCTCACTTGAAGCCACGGAACAATCTTCACCTGTGCTTCAACTGTGTATTCCAAAAAAAAAAACACTTTCGATCTTAGCTCATTCCTAGTTACCCTGGCCTTCTCTTCAATTATCCTGAAGGCCAGTTGAAGCTATGCAGAGCTTCAACTTCTCTAAGGTAACAACCTTAGTCAACATATCAGCTGGATTTTCAGTTCCTTTGATCTTCTTCAACTTCAGAGTACCATCATTAATTCTTTCTCTGATGAAGTGATATCTCAGCTGTATGTGCTTTGTCTTCGAATGGAAGACAGGATTCTTTGCAAGGTGTATTGCACTTTGATTATCACAAAACAGTGCACAATCAACTTGTTCCTTGCCAAGTTCTTCGAGAAATTTCTTCAACCATATAAGCTCTTTGCTTGCTTCAGCAACTGCCATATACTCTGCTTCTGTGGTTGAAAGGGCAATACTTTTCTGGAGTTTAGACATCCAACTTACTTCAGTGCCTCCCACTGTAAAGATATACCCGGTAATGCTTTTATATGAGTCTTTGCAACCACCAAGGTCTGCATCTGCAAAACCCTTCAGAATGACATCTTTCCCTTTAAAATGCAATGCCACTTTTGAAGTCCCCTTCAAATATCTTAGCAGCCATTTAACTGCTTCCCAATGTTCTCTCCCCGGATTGGACATAAATCGACTAACAACTCCCACTGCATGTGCAATATCTGGTCTCGTGCATACCATTGCATACATGAGACTACCAACTGCAGATGCATAAGGTACTTTAGCCATTTCTTTCTTGTCTTCATCTGATTTGGGTGACTGAACTTTAGAAAGCTTAAAGTGACTTCCCAAAGGTGTGCTTATGATCTTGGCATCTTTAAGGCTGAATTTCTCTAACACTTTCTCAATGTACTTCTCTTGAGAGAGTGTCAAAGAGCCATCTTCTTTGTTTCTGAAAATACTCATCCCGAGTATTTGGTTTGCAGCTCCCAAGTCTTTCATCTCGAATTCTTCAGACATTTGCTTCTTTAACTTCTTGATCTCTGTCATGTCTGAGCCTGCAATCAACATATCATCTACATAGAGTAGTAGAATGATATAAGAACCCTTAAACTTCTTGATATAACAACAATGGTCATTGTCACATCTCTTGTAACCAGCTCTTCTCATGAAGTTATCAAACTTCAAATACCATTGTCTGGGTGCTTGTTTCAGACCATACAAGCTCTTCTTCAATTTACACACCAAGTTTTCTTTGTCTTTAATCTGAAAACCCTCTGGTTGTGTCATGTAAATCTCTTCATCTAGGTCACCATGTAAAAAAGTTGTCTTGACATCTAGCTGCTCTAGATGCAAACCTTCTGCTGCTACAATACTGAGAACAAGTCTGATAGTGGTCATCTTCACTACTGGAGAGAATATTTCATTGAAATCGATTCCCTCTTTCTGTTGAAAGCCCTTGACTACTAATCTTGCTTTGTACCGTTTGGTACCATCATGTTCATCCTTGACCCTGAAAACCCATTTGTTCTGAAGAGCCTTCTTCCCGGATGGAAGCTTCGTTAAAAGCCAGGTCTTGTTCTTCTCAAGCGACTTCATTTCATCTTTCATTGCTAGCTCCCACTGCAATGAATCTTTTAACCTCTTAGCTTCAGAGTAACACTGGGGTTCACCATTTTCTGTCAAAAGAATGTAGTTGACAGATGGTGAGTATCTTTGTGGTGGTCTGATGACTCTGGAAGATCTTCTTGGTTGAACTTGAGGTGTGGCTGGGGACTCTGGAGTTGGAGGACTAGTTTCTTCATCTTCAGAATCATTACTAGAATTATCCCCTGAGCTCCCACTGTCAGTTGAATCATCCCCAGATTCAGGGATTTCGACTGGAGCTTCTTTCTTCTTTCCAACACCTTCAAACTCAACATACTCCTTCTGAACTTCTGGACTTTTGTTGTTTCTGTCTTTATATAACTCAGCTTCGTTAAAGGTGACATTCTTGCTTCGGATTATCTTTCTGCTTTCACTGTCCCAAAGCCTGTAACCCATTTCATCTGACCCATAACCAATGAATGTGCACTTCTTGGTCTTTGAATCAAGTTTATCCCTGTCACCATCTTTTAACAAACTGTAAGCACTACAACCAAAGACTTTTAGGTGTTTGAGACTTACTTCCTTCCCTTGCCACATTTCTTCCGACAATTTAAAATCCAAGGGAACACACGGTGAACGGTTGATCAAGTAGGCTGCAGTGTTAACTGCATCAGCCCAGAATGTCTTAGGTAAACCAGCATTCAACCTCATGCTTCTAGCCCTTTCATTCAGAGTTCTATTCATTCTCTCAGCTACACCATTCTGCTGAGGGGTTCCTAGGACCGTCTTGATCATCTTTATCCCTTGCTTGGCACAGTAGTCAACAAACTCCTTGCTTATGTATTCACCACCATTATCCGACTTCAGGCATTTTACCTTCAAATCAGTTTCATTTTCAACAGCAGATTTCCATATCTTAAAAGTATCAAATACATCAGATTTATTTTTAAGAAAATAGACCCATACCTTGCGTGTTGAATCATCAATAAAGGTTACATAGTAGTTTTTGCCTCCTAGGGATGAAACTGGTGTTGGTCCAAATACATCCGAGTGAACAAGCTCCAACTTCTGAACTTTCGGTGTCTTCCCCGTCTTTACAAAAGTAACCCGCTTTTGTTTCCCGAGAACACAAGATTCACAAAATTCTGTTTCAACTTTCTTCAAGTCTGGAAACTTCCCTTTCTCAGCCAACATCTTCAATCCCTTATTGCTCATGTGTCCGAGTCGTTGGTGCCATAAATTAGATGGACTCGGATTTGTGGTTACTGCATGAACACCATCACTAGGTATCTCTACCATGTATAGAGTGCCTTTCTTCTTTCCTTTGGCAATCACCAAGTTGCCTTTGATCACTTTCCATTGTCCACCCCCAAAGTGAACATCAAACCCTTCATCATCCAACTTACCAACTGAAATCAACTTTCTCCTTAAGTTTGGGATAACCCTGACATCTTTCAATGTCCACGTGGTTCCTAAGGAGGTCTTCAAATCTATGTCTCCAATGCCCGTAATATCAAGCACTTGATCATCGGCCAAACGAACTTTGCCAAGAGCACCTGTTTGTAGGTTCTTGACCATATCTGGGCATGAGACGGCATGGAAAGAAGCACCTGAATCCATAATCCAGGATTCTGCTGAATTCTCAACACAACATATGAGAAAATCTCCTGATTCTTCAGAGGATACATTGTTTACTTCTTTCTTTTCAGCTTGTGGTTTTGGGCATTGGCTTCTAAAGTGACCTTTTTCTTTGCAATTCCAGCATTCAATGTCTTATCTGGTTTTTGACTGTCCTCTTTTTCTGGACTTTGATCTGCCTCGACCACGTCCTCTTTCGTTTTTTCTTCCTCTACTTTCTGTATGCAATATAGAACTAGAACTAGAAGTCTCACCATTGCTTCTCCGTCTGATATCTTCATTTACAATTAAGTCACGAATACTCTCGAAAGTGAGTTTGGTAGTGCCAGATGCACTACTAACAGCTGTGACTGTGCCTGACCAACTGTTGGGCAAAGATGATAAAAGGAGGAGCGCTTGTACTTCATCTTCAAACTTTATTGCAACTGAGGCTAAACGAGAAATAATCGAGTTAAACTCGTTTATGTGAGCGGTAACCGACATGCCTTCCTTCATCTTGGTGTTAACCAACTGTTTGATGAGGAACACTTTGTTTGAAGCGGACGGCTTCTCGTACATGTTGGACAAAGCCTTAAATACTCCATAAGTAGTTGTTTCATTGACAATGTTATACGCAACACTCTTTGCCAATGAAAGCCTAACTACGCCCAAGGCTTGTCGATCCAATAACTTCCAATCTTCATCATACATGTCATCCGGTTGTACGCCCAACATAGGCAAATGCAAACTTTTCTGATACAGCATATCTTCAATTTGCATCTTCCAAAATCCATAATCGGTACCATCAAACTTCTCAATTTTAATTTTACCGTCTTCTGCCATTTTAACGGACAAAATACAATTTTCTTTCAGAAATTAAGGGTGAAAATGCAATTTTTCTGAAATTCAGGGGCTAAACTGCAATTTTTTGAAAGTTTAGGGGCTAAGCTGCAATTTTTTGAAAGTTTGGGGGCTAAACTGCAATTTTCTGAAAGTTTGGGGGCTAAAGTGTAATTTTCTAAAAGTTCGGGGGCTAAACTGCAATTTTCTGAAAGTTCGGGGGCTAAACTGCAATTTTCTGGAAATTCAGGGACCTATTTTGCAATTCCTGAAAGTTCAGGGACCTGTTTTGCAATTTTCGGAACTCCAGGGACCTGTTTTGCAAATTTTGGAACCTCAGGGACCTGTTTTGCAAATTCTGGAACTTCAGGGACCTGTTTTGCAAATTTTGAAACTTCAGGGACCTGTTTTGCAAATGCTACAGTACCGCTACAGTGTCGTCTTCTCCGGCGAAACTCCGGTGCTACAGTGTCGTCTTCTCCGGCGAACTGGTTTTTCCGGCCAATTTTCCGGCGAGTTTTGACCAACTTTGACCGGCGATTTGGAGGTCTTCCGGTGCTCAAAAAATTCGAAAAAATATATTTTCGGAATCTGCGGAACGAGATCTTTCCAACGGCGTAAACCAAAATCGTTTTTGAGACAAAAAAACTTCGACCCAAAAACAGAGAATCACTCTCTGGAGCTATACCAAGGCTCTGATACTACTTGTTAGGATCGAGACACTTAGCATACGAACACTAAACTCACACACTCAGCTCACAAATTAAGAACACAAGAATTTAACATGGTTCGGTCCAAAAATGACCTACGTCCACGGCGGATAACTAGGAATGTTTATTGCTCTGTGTTTATTTGTGTTGTGTGGTACATTGCTCTCAACCAAAGGCCTAGTATTTATAGGCATGAGAATTGTGAAACTATGGAAAAATAATCAACAAAGGGTGGTAGCTAAAATATATTTTTTTTCTTTGCCTTCTTTGACTAAGCACAAAGCCTCCATACACCTAACATAAACAAGAATTGTTGCATGAATCTTCAATACAATGTCATGAGTTGATGTGTCATTCACGTGAAGCATATAGACGGTTATGCAATCATTTTGGACAAAAGAATTGGTTGCACAATAGTAGGTCAAAAACGTTGAAGAAATGGTGGCTATGTTCTTCACAATTATAGGATATAACCAATATTTCCGGATGGTTAAATTAAGATTCCAACACTTTACAAAAACGATTGATAAATGTTTTCATGAGGTTCTAACAGCATGATGATTTTTGCAAGAGAACTTATAGTGTCAACATCATTTAAACAACCGCAAATACCTCAAAACAACATATAAGGTTAAAAGAAATATATTCTGGAGCAACATATGTGTTAGATGGAACTCTTGTACATGCAACTACATTCAAAATGTATTAGCAATTATTGATTTTGAAATGATATTCACATTCATATGGGCGAGTTGGAAGGGCATATCACATGATTCACGAATTCTTAAAGAAGTTGCATTTAACCCGACTTTCGGTTTTCCATTCCCCAACCATATTTGTAATCCTTTTTTACTTTGATTATTAATACATTATATATTTCTTATAATACTTATTCCACTTATGTTTACAGATAAATATGCGATGATGCATACATCAACACTCTTGGATTTATGACTCCCTATTGCAACACGAGGTATTGGTTATAGGATTATCAACTAGGACGTGCATCGACTAAGGAAGAAAGATTCAATCATGCTCACACACAACTCAGATATGTTATCGAGCGTGTTTATGGTGTTTTGAAGGCGAGATTCTCAATCCTAAAGAAAACAGCTCCTTATCTTTTTATAGTACAAAGAGACATAGTCATTGTTTGTTTCGCGGTCCATAATTTCATAAGGAAATTCAATATTGACGATGAATTATTTTTGGACTTCGAAGAGAATACTATGATTAATGATAAAGCACAAGGAAAAGAGATTGATGTACAAAACGTACACAACATAGAATGAGGTTCACAAGGCAATAGATACATGGTTAATTTGCATAACCATATTGCAAATCAATTATTTTCGGTTCTTCTAATTAAATTTGTAGGTTTTTATTTGGATTTTAGTATGTTATTGTGGATTTCAACAAATTTACGTTAAATTTGGATTTTGAAAAGATTTACGTTAAATTTGGATTTTGAAAAGATTAGGTTTAATTTGGATTTTGTTTGATGTTTTCTATTTTCAAATTATTCAACACATTTGCTTTGAAATTTTATAAAATAAAAATATTTAATTCACCAGAAAATAGTTCAGAATGGTAAAATGGTCATTTTTATCATTTAGCACAGGTATTCGGATGTTTAACCAAACAACATGTTTTAGTTAGAGATAGATTCATTCAGAATCTCTTAATCATTCAGGCCTCTTAATGGTTCAACTCTGAATGATTCAGATGCTACCAAATAGCTCATATGACGTTGTTTGGTAAGCCTCTTAATGGCTCCATTAGGAGGTAGGCTCTGGATCTATTAGATTCATAGCGTTTGGTTCATTTATTGTTCAACCTCTTAGCGTTTCAGCAACCACTTAATCTCAAATGTGGGTTGGACTTTGAATGAAAAAGGCACTTTTTCTCCCATTTCCCCTGAGTGACACCCCATCCATCTCAACGTCGCCTCCTGCCGCCGCTGCATAACTAACGCATAACCCTCTTTCTTTGAAATCGGTAAGGTCAACATTCGATATTCCATTCCATTTTTCTTAAAAATCATTGCTGAAATTACATTATTATGATGTTGAACCTTGAAATGTCATTTCTTTTTGCTAAAATCTAATGTTGTTTCAATTTTCATGAAGCATTGTTAAAATTATTTTTTTGATGTTGTTGAACCTTGAAATTCCATATCTTTTTACTGAAATTCCATTGCAGAAAATCGAGTTTTCCATTGCTGAAATTAAAATTTGATGTTGTTTTGTTTTTTCTTTTTGCTGAAATATCAGTTTACTTTAAGCATGAAATTTGAAGTTAAATTTTGATATTCTTGAAGCTTGATTTTGCTGAATTTGCATTATAGTTGCTAAAAATATTTATACATGTTGATTACACTTGCTTGAAAACTTCATAGTTGCTGAAAATGTTTCTACTTGTAGATTATACTAGATGAAAATCTGAATACTTAAATTATGTTGTGTTGTTGCTGAAAATCTAAAGTTCTTGTTTCGTATTATTGAATTGCTCCTAGACATGGCACAAAAGAAGCCTAGACTTAGTTGGAAGCTAGAAGGTTTAGAAAAAGCTTTTTTGGAACATGTTTGCATGAAGTTACCATCAATGGACTGTAGTGGAGCAGCTTGAAACCAAACTCGTGGAAGAGTGTAGCTGAAAGACTAAAAACCAAGCATTATTTTATTATGGATCAAAAGAAAATAAGAACCGCTACGACTATTTAAAAGCAAAGTTTGGAGATTGGTAGAAGTTAAAAAAACAAAATCGGAAATGTTTACAATCCAATAACCAACACCTTTAATTTGTCTGGAGAAGAATGTTAACTAGAAATAAAGGTATATTGTTCTTTTAATAATAAAAAGTATCATTATGTTTTAATAATATTACATATTTTTTTGGGCAGTCAAACAAAATGTTGAATCCTTGAGAAGTTCGCCTATCATACCCTGATCTTTGCACTCAATTATTTGATACTTCCTCGTCCTTCTAAGGAATTTTTCGTCCATAATTTAAATGACTTAGCAAATATTGATTGCAATCAAAAGACCCCATATGTGTAAGTGATAATTCTTCCGCTCCTTCAAAAAAACAAGGAGCCAAACGGAATAGCAAAGATACTTCGAATTCAAGGATTCTAGAAAATCAGGAAGATATTTCCAAGGTTGCCAAGATGTTAGTGGAAAAGCATATTGCTTCATATATGGATGCTTGTATTGAAAAAATCAAGAAATAAAATAGGGAAAATATGATGTGAGATAGCGTACATCATAGAATATTAGAATACTACATAAAAAATATATTTACAAAAACTAGATTAGTGGAATATTTCATGAAAAAAATGGCATCACATTCTCACAAAATCTTCTTTGTCTCAGATGGACACAACCGTCAGTATGCGTGTAAATATATATATATATATATATATATATATATATATATATATATATATATATATATATATATATATATATATATATATATATATATATATATATATATATATATATATATATATATATATATATAGACTTAGGATCTTTTGAGAACCACAAGTCTCCCGAGAACCCGAGAACTCCCAACTCCTTTTAGATCAATCATATATCTCCCAAACCGATATTTTTTTCAAAAAACCGACCACATAGGCCTCTAAAACGCTCAAATAGGTGCCGGGTCGCTGAAAAAAATTTCCGAAAAAATGACTTTTTTTTTTTTTTTTTTTGAAAAAAATTTGCACATGTGCAAAAAAAAAAACTTTGCACATGTGCAAACTTTTTTATACGTACATTTTTTTCAATTTTTTTTTTATGGATGTCTTTCTAACATATATTTAAGGCGTTCTGTAAAATAAAATTTCAAAAAAAGTGTACGTATAAAAAAATTTGCACATGTGCAAAGTTTTTTTTTTTTGCACATGTGCAAATTTAAAAAAAAAAAAAAAGTCGTTTTTTTCGGAAATTTTTTTGAGCGACCCGGCACCTATTTGAGCGATTTAGAGGCCTATGTGGTCGGTTTTTTGAAAAAAATATCGGTTTGGGAGTTCTCGGGTTCTCGGGGGACTTGTGGTTCTCAAAATATCCTAACTCTATATATATATATATATATATATATATATATATATATATATATATATATATATATATATATATATATATATATGTATGTATGTATGTATGTATGTATGTATGTATGTATGTATGTATGTATGTATGTATATATATATATATATATATATATATATATATATATATATATATATATATATATATATATATATATATATATATATATATAGAGAGAGAGAGAGAGAGAGAGATATAGAGAGAGTGTGTGTGTGTATGTGTTAGGTTATTCTGAAACTAATAATAATTATGTGACTGTGTTGACCAGAATTCAGTAAAAAAATCAGTTTTCGTAATTATAGGGATCGGTTACCAGATTTATAAGATTTATAAGATTTTATTTATTAAAAATTAATTGATTTATTCAACTCGGACCGTTCCTACGGTTTGATTTTATTGCACGCTTGGTCCCTAATTGCCTTAAAGTGACTATTTTACCCTTAATTATTTCTTTTTTAATTTTTCGTTATTTATTTATTATTTTTAAATTAAAAACAAAAAGCAACAAAAAAAGCTTATAATGATGTTTCACCTACGCATACGTCCGTCCCCTTTTCCTTTTTCCCTAATTTTTAGTCGCTCACATCTAGACCTGGCAGATGTGTCGTAACGTGTCGATTTCGTGTCGTGACAAAACATTAAACGGGTTGAAAGTACTCGACCTTAACCCAACCCGTTTAATAATCGTGTCGTGTCGTGTCAACCCGTTTATTTTCGTGTCGAGTTTCGGGTTTGGGGGTTAGACCTTGTAAATATATCATGTCACTTTTCGAGTTAAAACACTAAGTATGTTGAAAGAATAGGAGTTTGAGGCGAAAAGGAAAACATGAAAAACTAGTAGTGGAAGCGTTCACACTAAATTTATATACCAGCGTTAAAAGATTAGGAGTCAGGGAGATGAATGACGAGATTGTGAGGAAGAAAGACAGGCCGAGTGAAAGTGGAGTATGAGTGAGAAAGTAGAAAAGTGAAAATGAATTCATGGCCTAGGTGGCTAAGCGACTTCCATATTATAAAACACGTCAATCAAAAGTTTTTCTTTTAAATATGGTATTGGTTTTTGACCTATCCAAATTACATAAGAATTAGAAAAACTTGAAAATATAAATAAACAGGTCATTTTCGAGTCATTGTCGAGTTAAAAGTTTCGACCTTGACCTTACCCGTTTAATTCTCGTGTCATGTCGTGTCAAACCGTTTAATTAAACGGGTTGAAATCTCTTACCCAAACCCGTTTATTTCGTGTCGGGTTCGTATCGGGTTGTCATGTCGTGTCAGGTTTTGCCACCTCTACTCATATCCTAGCCACCACTCTTAAACGCAGGAACCAATGAGACATCCGTTCCATCCATTCACCACCAGACTACCATCACACCATCACTAGCCCACCGTCACACTACCACCGGACCTCTAGCACACCACCATCAGACAGTTTCCCCACCATCGCACTCTGAAAGCCTCTGTATGCTGCCTAATTCACCACCGCTTGCCGCCATTGAGTCGTCGTCCTCCACAACTACCGCCATCCCAATCTCTTGCAAATGAAGATAAATGACAAAAAAATTCTTATACAACCGACTCTTTCCCTTGCATCCTCACACATTTCTTTCTCTTTTTCTCCCTCTCGTGTTAGTGGTGGAGCTTAGCAGTGATGGTGGTGCTTTGAAGATCTCAAATGGGATCCTTTATCAATTGTAGGATCCACCCATGGAAGATGACGAAGATGTGCTATTGAACAGAAGCACCAAGCAGATCGAATGAAATATGAAGAGTGAGAAATGGGTTGCTGAACAAAAGCGATGATTTGGTTTAAAATCAGATTGGGTTTTCCTTTGGGGAACATCTTTGTCTCTCTAAACCCTTGATCTGTAAAATCAGTTTTGGATGTTGGTGATTTGTAAAAAATTTGAGGTTTCTATTCCATCTAGATATTGGCGATGCTTACCTTTATCGTGATCGTACCCAAACCTGATGATCCATTGTTTTCAATTTGCTCCTATTGCAACCCACAAATCGATTTCACCCTTTCCTGATTGATTTTGTCGACGGTGGTTTGAATAACCACGAAAAAAATTACTTACCAAGGGTTAGATTCATGGTTGCAGTTAGTTGATGGTTCATGGTTGCAATTAGTTTATTGGTGTTCTCCGTACGAATTCTGGTGGGTTTGGCGGAGCTCCGACAGTGGTGGGGGCAGTTCGTGAGGTTTGGAATGGTTTAAGGAAAAAATGCGACGTGGGGGTATTTCGGGTTTTTTTAAGTTTTTTCTTTTTTTATGTAATTTAAAAATAATAAATAATGCAATTAAAATTGAAAAAGGAATTAAAAAAGAAATAATTAAGGGTAAAATTTTCATTTTAAGGCAGCCAGGGACCAAACGTGCACTAAAATCAAACCATAGGAACGGTACGAGTTAAAAAAAATAGTTAGGAACCAAACGCGCAAATTACCCCAAACCAAAGAGACCATTCGTGTAATTTTCTCAATATTTTATTTCAATTTTTTCCATTTTTTTGCATTTTTTTACAACCGAAATGATTAGGCAGAAATACGTCCAAATGTCTTAAAAAATCTCATTGTCTCTTATTTATATATATACTAGGTACAGTTTTAAGGGTCGTGCTAAGCACGACCCGTGAAGGGTAATTTGGGTATTCCATTCGACATATTCTGGAGTGTTAAAGACATGTAAGTAGATTGCTACTATAATTAAGGAAGTGCAAGTACAATGCTATTATCTGTTTGCAATGTAAAAAAATACAAATGTATAAGCCAATAACATGGATTCAAAACGCATGTCTATCGACTATTACCTCTTGAACCAAATAATTCAGATCAATTTGCGTCGGATATCTTCTGAAGTTGTTGTAATGGACCAAAACTCACAAGCCACAAGGATCATCTTAATTGGCCAATTACAGGAACATAAGTTGTTCATTAATTAGCCTATCGAATACCTTCTCGCAGACCGCAGTCAACTTACTTTCCTGTATTAATGAGGAGGGCATTTAGTTCTTTCGTACGTGACATGATTGGACAAGATTTGTAAGGGTATTTTTGATGATCAGTTGGAGAAGGGTGCAAACTATTGCCCGTCTTTATGAGTGGCGTCGTTTTAGTCACGGTTCAATGCATGTCAAACATAGTAGAAGATTGCCTATTTCTATTTGGTCATGTATACCAAATGGGACCCAAAGAACATACGACTAATAAATGGATGTACAATTTTTAATTGTTCCGGTAGGCAGTCCACCAATGGTTGACTTGACATACAATCCCTGTACAAAAATGAAGAAAAATTCTCAGCATTATATGACTTTACACTTGAGATGGTCATAAACAAATTTACTTCAAAAGAAAATGGTGTAAGCTCATAATTGTTTCAGTTTATAAGTAGGAAAAATGAAAAATGAAATTCTGATAATGCGCGAGTAAAATTACGAAGACGTCCTTGTATATTCATATATGACCAAGCAAGTTTAATAAAGAAAGTCATTAAAGTAGGCTTTCCCAATTAAGTTATAATAAATATTTACAAATTTGCCCCTTTTTTTCTTTATTGCAATATTATCCACATAGTATTATGGACAAACTTAGTGATGACGATCAATTAGAATTACTTAAACCTACCACCATATTCGCATAAAACGTTGGCTACTTCCCCAGCAATATTGGACTGAAATATCAAAGGTAAAATTAGAAAATATGAGTTAACTAAATAATTGGGTCAAATAAACAAATTTAAAAAGAAACATCAAGATATAAAGTTCAATATGGAGCTCGTCACCAAGTTGTTCAATATAACAATCAAATCACCCTTCCTTCACTATTCTCTATTATAGCCATATTCGTCTAACCATCTGCAAATTTATCGAGCTGCCTCTTTGTAGATCGACATCATAGGTATATCAAAATTAAAATGAGACCAGCAAGAAAGAATGTCAACTTATAGTATGCCCACTGTGAGATGCCTTGAAACCGGATTGACATGTGAGGGAATTTGTTAAGAATATTGATAATTAGAAGGAAACAATCTGCAGAAATTACATAAATATTTCCCCAAGTTACCATATATATATATATATATATATATATATATATATATATATATATATATATATATATATATATATATATATATATATATATATATATATATATATATATATATATTCAAAGATAAACTAAACGAAATTCTAATGAAGGGCGTGGCGACTGGAGAAAACTTCTAATAGGACCCATTCAAAATTGTCAACTATGAACACTGGCTAGCATCTATCAAACTATTACTAATCACTATCACAATAGAATTGACTTTATCGAGTTTTGACTCTTGTTACTTGTTTTTCAGTTGTGTGTAGTTAATCAAAAGCTTCTCCATACTGAACCAGATGTTGTTCCGACTAAAAATAAGAATCTCAAGCATTTCTACAAGAAAGTTAGGGAAATAACAAACTAAATGTAATTTATTCAAGTGTATGGAATCAACGACATAGAAATCAAGGAAAGCTTGTAATAAATAAACCAGATGATATAAAACCAAATCTTACCTGCTTAAGACAAGAAGGGAAGGGCATATTTTCGTTGTGAACCGGAGGATTTACGATCTTTCTCGTAACCTCTCTCCACCTTTACAAACACATCCACAATCAACCAGATTTTGACGAA
>CM042013.1:15249129-15339129 GCA_023525715.1 Cichorium intybus | reverse complement strand
AATCAGAAAAAATGATAAAATATAGTACTTTTTTCGTAATTTCCCCTATAATAAAATTATATATTGTTTCGGTCAAAAAGTTATACTACTAATGTGATAATATAATTATAATAATTGTATTTTAACATATTAATTATTTAAAATAGGCACTAAACAGTACAACCACATACACTTCAAATTATAAATTTTGACCCATCTGTCAATCTGTTTGACCATACCATTTCGTTGCTTCTACCTGAAATACTGAAACTTTTTTAATTTAAATAACATGTTATTATGATTTACAAAAAGAAAATAAATGATATGAAAAAGGAAAGGGAATGACTAAATAAACACATCATTATACTTGGTATACACTTCTATTCAAAGTCAACTTCTTTTTATTTATTGAAACCGCATTGTTTTCCGGAAAATTTAT
This sequence comes from Cichorium intybus, assembly GCA_023525715.1. Classification (NCBI taxonomy): domain Eukaryota; kingdom Viridiplantae; phylum Streptophyta; class Magnoliopsida; order Asterales; family Asteraceae; genus Cichorium; species Cichorium intybus. The sequence continues at coordinate 15,338,711 of CM042013.1, read as the reverse complement.
ATAGAAGTGGTTGAAAATAGTTTAACTTTTGTTAAAGGCTCCATATTGGTGTTGGATTAGGTGTCTAAGCCATGACTAATAATTAGTATTTATCTGATTAATAGTAGCATAGTCCATTTGGGTTGCCTTCATAGTTGGAGGATTGGCAAAAAGTCCGGTAGAGAGAAAGATTGATTTATTATGTGATTAATAAATCAATAGAAATTAAATAAATAGTTTATTAATATATTTAAGTGATAATATATTAATTAGAAACTATAATAATTAATTATAAATTTTTCTGGAATTAATTGGAATTAATTTGGCAGTTAAATTGATTAATTGAGGTGCAGGGACTAAAACTGTAATTATTCAATAGTTGAGTAAGTGACAGTTGAGTGAGTGAGAGTGGTGAACGAAATTATATATGGAAACATATATATTTTCGATTTTGATAATGAGGATAAAAGGGTTTGAATTATTAAGATAAAGTCTTATCTTAATTTGAATTCAAAAAGGTTTATCTTTAAGGTTTATCTGATCACCATTTGGAGCCTATAAATAGGGAGGCTCACCCTAACCCTAAAGCCACGATTTTGAAGCTCTCTCCAAAGGTATTTTCGGCCAACAACTCCAAGCTAGGGTGTGACTACATTTGAGGCAAGAGGTTTCTGTTGCTTTGCTTCCAAGATTCACTAAAGGTTGGTTTTTTCTTGATCTTTCTTTTAGTTAATATTTTTCTGGCTTTCTAGGAATTGTTATATGTTTAATTAGGAGAAAAACTTAGATCTAAATAGGTTGCATGTGAACCTAGGATTTTTAGTTCATAGTTGCAGAAAACCTTTCAATTGGGTGTATATTTGGCAACATCCAAAAGTAATTTGTTAAAATCTTAAGAAAAGGGGTATATGTGAAATCGGGTTAATTATTGGATTTGGTGTGACATTGGGACAAAACAAAGTACCCCTTCCCTAAACATGTGAGTCGCTAAGAAATTTTTTTGTCAAGTCACGAGTCTCGTAAGTACATATGGTTCAAAATTTTAACCAAATAAACTTGACGGGTTTTCTTGCACGCTTTTGTCATTCCAATTATTCCGAATTAAACAGGATAAATGTTATTTTTATCCATCAACCGTGTCTATATTTGTGTCTAGATTAGGGATATCAAAAACCTCTATGGGATGGCTCCGTGGACTTGCCTTATATATGGAATCTAAGTGGGTTTGAGCTCCTTTTCATCCCCAAACATGTCAGGCCTGTATATGTGAATTTAAGGTGCGAATCGTATTTGGTTAACCTTTATTTCCGGTGAATTCAAGTGTTCTTAGCTTGGATTAACACATCAAATATTAAATTCAAGGTATATGGTCATAATCCATCCTTTATTCAGTCAATTTGAAGCAAATTATGGTTCATCCATGAACTTTAAGTGTTGGTGTTTGTCTTGCATGATGGATCTAATGATGGATGATGAAAGGATAAATGCAATGAACATTTTTTCATACTGCATTGACATAAACAGATATTAGATTATGAGTTTCGATGGTAATTAGGCCAAGAACCACATAAATAAGCTTGAACGAGTTATGTATCGGTAACTTAATTTTAGAACCTCTATGATAATGGAAAATTGTTTATTGTTTGTCATGAAAATTGAAAGGAATCTAGGATTATGATGTGGATGATCATCAAGGATCGAATGGTTGACTTTGAAGAAATTAAAAATAAACAATTTTTCTAGATTTTGAAGGTATACATCTTGGAATGCTACGAATTGAAATAGTTAAAACTTGAAGTGTTATGAGTCCAATGAAATGGGAAATTACACACAACTTAATGTGTCATTTAAAAGGATAATGATAGTAATTTGGTAATTTAAAAGTAGGATGTTACTATTATCATCAAATGGAAACTTATAAGCATATAACTTATGTAAGTAGATGGTGATAAATGGAACAAAGTTTTTCTAGAATGTTACTTATAGTGTCATCTTGAAAAGGGAGAATTCATCTTCCAATTCTTTTCGCTCCATAATGATCATAATCAGCATTCTTTGTAGAATGATCCTTCTTTGTAGGGTGAAGTGACAACCTTTTATGACAAGTCCTTTGCCTTTGCCTTTCACCTTGTCATGATGTTTCAATCTCTCTTACTCTTCCATGACTTTAATGAAAGAAAAAAATTTCATTATTTTATAGCATTGGATGCTGTTTATTAAATTATTATATCTAGTGCTCAATATCAAAATTCATTTGAAATTGAAGTAGATTTTCCATTTTAATGGAAATTAGAGTTCTAATTATTTTCAGATCTGATCAACTTGGTCCTTAATTAATAGAAATAAATGTCTCAAATAACATTCTTTCTTCTTGTGAGTTTCCTATTACTTGTTTGACAATCTCAACTAGTTCTAATTTATATTGTTGTTGAAACATGTTTTCATCTTGTCAATCATTATGCATCAAGATTCTCATAAACCTTTTGGAGGTGAGGTTAGAGGTTATGGTTGAGAGCATAAAGGATTAACATCAAACTGCTTATTGAATTTGTTGAACAATTTGTTTTAGTTAAAAGCAGGTGACCCATCAAGAAGTGTATTAGAGAGTGGGCTTTCAATTATGTGCAACTTCCTCTCTGTGTTTAAGGACAATCCTTAAATTTCAATACCAGTTGGTGAAGTTTGGGCAATTGAGCTTATCTTTCTCAAGGAGTGAGCGGAGAGATAGATTGTTTGTGGATGTTACGCTCATCAACAAAAGAATTATCGTTCAATTTTAGTTATAAATATGTTAATAAACTGTATGTAATTTCTGAATCTGATACACTAAATTCGTCCAATTTCGAAACTATTTATATCGTTGTAATCGTCATAAATCACTAAGTTCAAGTAATTTATCCTGATACAGAATATCGCTAAAATATATAATTCAAACAGTTTATAATTTATTCATATAAAATATTACACAATTTCCACACAAACTAATAAAATAATCTGAGACCCATATTCTACCTCCAATCAATATTTTAATCAAATTACATAATATAGATCAAAAACATCTTGCTATTTTTTTCACAATTTTTATTTTTAGACCCACCTAACATCTTGCTAGGTATCAAAATTATATCTAATTGGCAAAATATTAACAATTGGATAATTGAAATGAAAACATTTGTCTACTATTCGCTTTCAGTCTGTTGCTCTAGACAAAAGAGACGTTTGGAACTGTTTATTTAAATGTTTATTAGTGTAAATTGTTAATTAGTGTATAGACTATAGAGGTTTGAGACTACTAATAAATATTTTAAGTACTTATATTAAATAAATATAAAATATTCATTACACTGAATAAGTAGTTTTTGATAGAATATTTTCTTCTAATTTATTTCAAACGTTTCATTTATATGTGAAATAAGCAATCTCGGATACGCCATGATCTCTAGATGTGTTTTATACAAAAATCAAAAACCTTTCCAAATACTAGTCATACCTTGATGTATTTGTGGTCATGGAATCGATAAGCAAAGATGGTGCTAAAAACACTCTACGATGGAACATTTTGGAATAACTATAATCAAAATTCAAAATGACTAAAATAGTTTCCATTTTGGAATAACTATAATCAAGAGTTCAAACTAAAAGAATAAGAAACTTAATTCCAACTTTAAATACTACAATTAAAAATTCAAAGTTCAAACTGACTTATAACAAACTTAATTCCCACTTTAAACCAACCCTCACAAAAACGCCCAAAAGAATTACGCTTTTCTCTATAACATATATCCCAACTTGTATAGCAACTATGAAGTATTACAACCGAACATACAAATATGCAACGCCCTAAAGGGTGTTTGGGATTGTTTATTTGAAACGCTTACTAATTTATTTCAATTTGACACTTGTAATAAAGAGTTTTAAACATCTCGATAGGATAATTTTATAAACACTTATTGACTTCAATAATAAGTTTTTAAGAAGTTAACTCCTCCTTATTGACGTATTATTTAACAAGTTTTTGGTAAGTTATTTCCTCGTTACACATACAAGCACAATTTGTCATACACTAAAAAATAAATTATAAGCTTATTACGTTTTACCGGATAAGCTAAACCAAAACTCCGTTTTAACACCGAATAAACACTTTGAATAAAAGTCATACGTTGTTTTCAGCAAGCAATCCCAAAACACCCCCTTATTCCATTCACTACGACCACACAAAGGAGAAAAAGACACCGGACAAAAACTAGCATTACAAAAACATCATTTAGTGTTTAGTAATGTAACACTCAACTATCACCATAACCAAAAGAACACAACAAACTACGTTTAGTGTCTTTCTATTATTCTTCCAACAATCCCTGAGCTGACTCACACTATCAATACACAACAGCCCATTAGGTGAGCCAGATCATAGTTGTTGATTGAGAAAAGGATCTTCATTTACGTTTTTGTTCGTGTTTGTGTTCCCTCCACCACCCAAATACCCACCAACAGCATTGGTCAACCATGAGGTGCTACGAGTCAACCAACCACCCTCTGTGGGCCCACTCTCAGCAACCCTGCTTTTTTCCTCTTCTTCTAGTAAACTCTCAAGCAATCTCCTACCCATAAACTCCTTCACCGCTTCAATCCCTTCACTCACTATTTCCTTAGGAGGAATCACTAACGGGTTTTCCTCCACGTTAAGTTTTACAAGATTCTCAAGGCGACCAAATGTGACAGGCAGTTCATGTATCTGGTTGTTACTAACATCGAGTTCTTTGAGACTAATCAGATCACCAATTGTGTATGGAAGTGTTGTGAGGTCACTGAAGTTACCACTTAGATTAAGAATCTCGAGGTTTGTAAGCCTACCGATTGATGGTGGCAGGTTTCTTAGTTCGTTGAAGTGGGCATCTAGAAATTGAAGAGATGTCATTTCGCCAATTGATGTTGGAAGTGACCGGAGTTTGTTTAAAGGGACTGAAAGTCGCTTTAGATTCACGAGTTCGTACCCGATATTGGTGGGTAGATACGTAAGTTTATTGAAGCTGGCATCGAGTTCTACTAGTGACCTAAAACAAGATTATTGTTAATTGTTACTGATTTGGGGTAAATGCGAGATATAGTGATGTACTTTCATTGATTTGTTTAGGGTTATCTGCAAAATGTAGCAACTGACTTTCATTGATTTGTTTATTATAGCACCCCGTATTTTCAATTTTTTTCTGTTACAACACTGTACTTTAAAAAATCTACCCAATTACAAAGCAATTTTATGATATGATTGGATAGGATTTGAAGTACAATGTTGTATTTTAGAGAAATAAAAGTAGGATGCTAGAATACACAAATATATGAAACTACGTTGCTATTTCTTGCATAACCATTTGTTTATTTTAGCATATTTTTCATTTTTTTCCTATTCTACCCAATTATAGGAGTGTCATCCAAATACAAAGAAATTTTCACTGCTATAGTTGGGTAGGTTTTTAAAGTATAATGTTCTAATAAGAGAAAAATCAAAAGTACAATGCTAAAATTGGATAGAATTTGACAGGACAATGCCTTAATGAGAAAAAACTCAAAGTGCTGAACTTGAAGTAGGATGCTATAATGCACAAATAAATGAAAGTATGTCGTGATGTATCTAAATAGATGTACCTGCAGTGACAAATGCTGTCAGGCAAGTACGTGAGCTTGTTGCTAGAGACGTCTAAAGTCTTCAATTTCAGCAATAAGCCAATGGAATCTGGTAATGATTCCAAAAGATTGGAAGAAGCATTGAGCTCCTCAAGATTCTCTAGTCCAGCAATTGAATCGGGAATGGCCTGTTCCAGTACACAAATGATGGTCAATGTGGAACGTGTACTGTTAAATAACCTCAATCAAACAGTAAAAACAATATGGAAAGCCACTGTAACATCCAACCTATGTGGTTCTAATGAAGAATACTGTAGTCAATGGAGCACCTAATGATGGGAAAATCGTAGTAAAGTGATATTTATTGGTGGGACCCTTGTTAGAGAAAGAATGGAGTATATGGATCCAATTTCACCACCAAGGAATAATTGATGTTCACAGGTCATCATGTGCACACAATCACTGATGAAAATTAAGCTATCAACTTTTGGAGTGTCATGTATATTTTATGTGCTAAATTCTGGTGCCGCTCGTTCGAACTTGCATTTGGAGCCAATGCTCATTATATTTCAAGTCATGACTAAAAAAAGTTATAATTTACTGCAACGTTATAAAGCCCAAAGAGCTCCACGGTGCGATAACAAGTCCTGTGTCATTAACTCGCTTATATCGCTAGTGGCCTGACTAATACGAAATAGCATTTCCACATTAAGGTTTCTAGATGAATAGTCTATTTCCAATCCCAAAAGCAATTCAACTTTACATAGGACGGATCAATCCCCAATAGAGGATGAGATTCCGGTTTGAATTTGAATCAATTAATTTGAACTGATTAGTAGTATCTCTAAAGCCTGGCTAAGTAAAAGAAGAATCGCTCATGGCAACAAATAATTCAGTTAGCTCTCCAACTAGTATCAGGTTGCCTCTTTTCTAATAGTTTCAACTTTCAACCGTGATGATGAGTTGTATATGTCGTGGTACATTGTTATTACTTGTGTGCAAGTTGATAGGAAGATCAATGACATCTCATCTTCATAATTATTTATATGCATCAATACAGCAGTACGCAATAATGCAAATAATGAAGAAATTAAGATCGTGACAGGTTGAAGTAGATAAATCAATTGAATGATAATGATGTGATATGTTGATGAAATTATTAGACTAACCTGAAGTTGATTCGAGGATATCTTAAGAGAAACCAACATACGTAGCTTCCCAAAGGCTTCAGGAAGAAATGGCAATCGCCTCTCTGATAGATCGATCCTTTTAAGATCCTTTGACAATGCATCGTTCAGAATGGCAACTACTTCATCCGTAACCTCGTCCTCTACGGTTGGAACTTCACTAGAACTCCCCTGATCATCAACCGCGATCGATTTTCCTCCCTTCTTAGCTGCCTCATAAAGCTTCTCAAGCCTCTTCTCCGCCTCACTCAACATCTTCTCATACGATTGATGCATCTCGTACAGCGAGATAACGGCCTTGAACGACTGTCTCTCCCTCTCTTCTTCCTTCTTCCGCTTGTCATCCTCCACCGCATCCTTATCGGACAGAGCGACCTCTTCAAGTTCATTCGACAAGCTTTCCTCGATCTCAGCAAGCCGCGACCTGGCGATATCGACAAATTCATGATCGGGACACTCACCTAGGTTTTTTAGTACAGATCGTGTCCGAGATACATCTTCCACAGCTGTACGCATAGAAGCAAGGAGTTCAGGATCGTTTAAGTGAGGCATGCGTTCAGTGAGTTCAAAGTAAGGTTCCGGTTCGGATGTGGAAGGAGCCGTAGGCGGTGGTTGTTCAATGTCAAACTCCGGTGGCTGAGACCGGCTGACACTGGGGATTTTGGCCATGACATACGAGAGAATTGGAAACTTCTTAGGGTTCGGATCCATTGCAAAATCGATCACAGATTAATGAACTAAACGCCTGCTTTTGGATGCATTCTCAGAGGGGAGACGGATTGAACGATTTCTACAAGAAGTAAATCGTAGTCATGTGGTGCCGGTGGACTATTCCTTTAGTATAAATTCCATCTTATCCCATGGATTGACCGCGACATTTTGGTCCTAACCGGCCTAGTCCGGTTTCTTCTAACTTGTAAGATTTTGTTTATACTATTATATAAAAATGAATTGGGCTCTTAAAAATCAAAGTCGTGTGGTTTCAATTTTTCTCAACCCAGAGTTTAAAATATCATTGTGTTCTATTTATATTATATAAATACTATTATATAAATACTAAGCTGTGTTTGAATTTTAATCTGAATGGGCAAGAGGTTTTAAACCATTCAAAGTGTTTGTTTCGTAAAAATCTTACCTCTTAATTGGTCATAGTTTCTTAACGAGCTTCTGAACCATTAAGCTGAAATATATGTATGACAATTCTTTTTTCAAAAAACTTACATATATGTCTTTTAACCTAAAAACGTCTTTTTATTCAAAATCAATTAATGATCCAGACATCTAAATCATTCAAATGCTACCAAACAGCCACTAACAGTATAAAACATGTCCGCGGTTAATTATTATGAGTTTTTATTTTTGTAACTAATTCAACGGATAATAAATTGATAAGGTAATGAACTTTTAAAATTGTTTATATGTGGTCACTGAAGTCATTTTTGTGATTGATTTACCGATAAACTTTTTAAAATTATTCACATTTAGTCACTTATGTTTTTTGTACACATATGACCATTAAACTTTTTTTTATACGCATATAATCAATAACATAATTGTCATTTATGGACAAAAATAAAACATAAGTGACAAAATATAAACAATTTAAAAAGTTCGTGAGTAAAATAAGCACAAAAATAAGTTTAGTGACCAAATATAGACAAAAATATATATATAAATAACTAAGTGTGTATACAGGACAAAGTTCATTGCCTTTACAGATTACTATCCCTTAACTCAATATCTTTATCTAATTTTCTATGGTATTCTTATATTATGTAATATGGAAAGACTTTTATACATATATATATATATATATATATATATATATATATATATATATATATATATATATATATATATATATATATATATATAATATGGATACACTTTTATATATATATATATATATATATATATATATATATATATATATATATATATATATATATATATATATATATATATATATATATATATATATATATATATATATATATATATATATATATATATATATATATATATCATTCATATCGTTTTATTTTTATCTATATAATAATATAAAATTTGTATCTGTCTGCAAATATTTATACATAACATATATTTGGTTTCAAAATTTATTATTCTTTATATAGTTAAAAAATACGTTTTTTTCTCGTTGTATCGTTATAAAATGAGTTTTTAATACATCATATTGTTGAAATATGAAGTTTTACGGATATTAGTACCCACATGAATTATATAAACTGTATATCATTATTTTATTGATTTTGATACACTAAATATTGTAGAATTTCAAAACTAGTTACACCATTCTAATCGTCGTAAATCATTGAGTTGAACAATAAGTTATTTATTATTTATCTCAATACAAAATATCACTAAAATATAAAATTCTACAAATTTCTTATTTATCTATATATAATGCTAAACGACTTTACATAAACTAGTGGATTGTATTTCCCACTTTGGACTCTAAAGTGGGTTGCGATCTTACTTTGGACCAGAACGAAGTTGAGTTATTACCCTAATTTAAAAAATAGTTTATGGATTTATGTACTCGTATAACTTTGTTTAATATGGCATATGCTTCAAATGGAATTCGTGTGAATTAGATATTTATTACTAAAGTGTTGTGTTTGAAATAGATATTGGAAAAGTTGAAGGCTTGTCTCATATAGGAAAAGTCTGGAAGTTTAAACCATTTTATATGTGGTGATATAGATCAATGTTTTTAATGAAATAAACCAACCTATTAATACTCCATAGAAGTGTATTAAAAAATTGATTGTTTATTTATTTATTTATTTCCAACATCCATAACATCTAAAGACTTCATTAAATAGATTTATGTCAATGATAAGTCATCTGCCAAGATCAACATCTGGATATGCTTGAATAAAAAATCTTATGCCAGTGAGATACCATAAGCCCAACAAAGTGGTTTTATATAGATAACCTAATGTTCTTCACAGCGGTAATGTGTAGTTCTCTAGGACATGTTCATGACACCGCTTAGGGGTTTTTGTACATCCTAAGCAAAGTGTCTAAGCTTTATAAGTCCATTTATGGATTTAAACAAACATCCCAAAGCTAGAATCATTGCTTTGATGAAAAAAATCAAGGAATTTGGTTTTTGTCAAGAGTAAAATTGAAGCTTGTGTAGATATTTGAACTAGTGAAGCGTTGTAATTTTCGTCGTAATGTATGAGTAACGATGTCCCCACTTGGAATAATGTAAATTCTTGGCTGCCGAATAGTCAAGACACCGAAAAAAGTTTCTACTTATGCAATATGGTTTAGGACTGAGTTGACTAAGTATCGTAGTTCCACTTATAAGTCGGATGAATTAAGTCATATATGCTTCATCAATGATATATATATATATATATATATATATATATATATATATATATATATATATATATATATATATATATATATATATATATATATATATATATATATATATATATATATATATATATATATATATATATATATATATATAGAAAGACGATCGGGTGAGGACTCCTATTTTTGTGAGGACTGTGAGGACTAATCTTGACCATTAATCTGAAAAAATAGATGGCTGTAATTAATCCAGATTTTTTTATTTTTTTATTATGGAGGCGGTGGCATTTTTGTGAATAACTAGAACTTTAATTTACTTTTCCTGTAAAGGGTAAGTGTTTGAAGGGCTGGATTGTCAAACCCTAGTTTTCTGGAACCCTCGTTTAGTTCTTGAAGCGTATTCCTCCATTGCTCTGAATTTCAGTCCAACTATTCGCATTTTCTCTTCAAAATTCTTGTGTTCCTCTCTATAATCATCTTTAATCTTCGAGTTGTTGTTGGTGTGAAGCAAACATATTGTATAATCGATCGTATTTTGTTCAGGTTTGCGTATCCCCTTTTACCTCTGAAGAACAAAGCAGGTAAACCCTTATTATAGGTTCTGGAAATCAGCGATTCATCGTATTTTACCTTCTGCCTCTTCAATTCTTTTAAAATCATGATCAATTTGAAGAGGAATCTGTGTAATTTCAAGTCAAATAGACGCAGGTGAAGTTGATTTTAGTACTAATTGTTTGATTATTTTCTTTTCTTAATAGTGTATTTCGTTTTTTAGTTTTGAAACCCTAATTTCAGAAACATATTTGGTGTTATGTTACTTTATTGTTTAATTTTTTATCTTATATAAGTTGACAAACACTTTTTGATGGTTAATGCTTTCTATACTCATGCTTATGTTCATAAATGAAGTTGAATACAAGAATGCTTGCAACGTGTTCGATCTAATGTCTCAAAGAAACCACATCTTGGAAAATCTATTCTCTTGAGGATTTTCTTGTTGTTTTCATTTGTTTACTTGTGATAAAAATTGTTGTAGTTGTTTGTAACATATAAATGATCTGAACTAGATGCTATAACATCCTTAAAGTAGATATTTTTGTATCCACTGTATCAGCTTTATCTAGAAATAGCAATTTAAAATAATCATAGTATACACAAATTTGAAGCTTTCTAACATAAAACTACTCTGGTTGTATTATGATGCTGCTAAATGGATCCACATGAACACAAAAGTTTGTCTAAGAGATCTTTGTTAAGTTCTTGTGGTATTTCAAATTATGATAATAATTCCTGAATGTTAATTATTCACTAACATGATAAATTCTTTTGTGTTAAGTTTCTAATGTGGACCATCTCCATATCATTCCCCTTTTACTTTTTCCCTGAATGGATTGTTTTGCTTTTACTATTCTCCTTTTAAATATTATTAATAATGATTAGAGGACATCAAAGACTTAACAATTATCTTGTATCTTGATCATGTGGTTTATCGTGATCGTTATTATACATATTATGTTTTAAATTTCACTAGAAGTTGCATGAAAATAGACGGTTCAAGTTCAATTCTGGAATCAGGGTTCTCAGGATTTACTTCGTATCAAATCTCATTAGTATGAAATGGTAGGCCTACATTGAGTTTCTTACTTTATGTGTCTCCTTAGTCTTTAGGGTTTGGACTGATTTTACCTTGAATTATATTTAGGTTGAGATGGCATTGGTGATCATTCAAGTAATCACTGAAGTTCAGGACAACTTAAAAATGTTGAGTGCACTTCATGTTATAATCATTATACATTTTGTGTTGATGTTCTCATATTGTTTTACATGTTTTTTTCCTTAAAAGAATAGTTATGCGACTAATTTACTGATTCATCTTTTATGTAATTTAGGTGTTGAGTTGAAGTTTGCAAATATGGGCACTAACTGGTATGGAAAACAAAAATAAGAAGCAATCACCAATGTGAATGTCACATACAAAACTTTACGGAGCAGATGCTTGAGTTAAACTGAGTTCTTTGGCAACATCTTTGATGTTTTTTTATTTTTGCTTTTATCCTTCAATTTATAAATAATAAGGATGTTATCAACTCAGTTAAGGTACATTGTTATTTTTTAGTAATGCATGAAGATATGAAAAAATAGCAGTTTGTATGTTTATGATTCACGTCATAAAGTTATAGATCATGGTGAGTTATTTAGATCATATTTTTATTGAAAATTTGTTCATCTTATAGAAATTGTTCAGCTTGTAGAAATAGTCCATTTTATACAAAGTTATATGATTTATCTTATATTATTTGTCCATCTTATAAAAAGATTTATAGATTATTTTATTTGGATCATATTTTTTTTATCATACTCATGATCCAAAATTTTATGATTCATGTCTCCTTTTTGAATCATAGAAAGTATGGATCATAGCTTTTGGATCCTAAAATTTTCAAATTTACTTTTTGATCCATAACTTAATGTTTCCATATTTATAAGAATAATGATCCATAACTTAAAATGATCTAAATTTTTATGAATTATGATTCATAACTTAAATGATCCACCTTTTTATGAATTATGATCCATAACTTATTATGATAAAACATTTAATATTTTTTATTTTTTTTCAGGATTTCAAGTGGAAATTTTTTTTGTTAAAAAAAACAACCTTGTTGTCTATGGGTTATTTCTAGAGGCTTGTGGAGTGGAGCGGATAGTATTGATGTTCATTTAGAACTTGAGTCTGATTGTTAAGACGTATAATTGGCAAAGATAAGGAAGAAGTATGTTGCAAATATGTTTTTGTCTAATTTTAATCTGAGCAAACCTACCTTTGTCAGCACTCTAGAGGACTATGATAAGCTGTCAATTTACAAGAAGAAAAAGATTTATGGTAAAGCACATTTGCATGAAATTCAAGTTAGGGTTCAAGGAATTGGAGTTTTGTGATTGTTGTCGTGTTATGACCATAGTTATGAAATAGTTTTTAGTTTGATATATTATTTAGTTTTTGTTGTTAGTAGCACATTTTTTATTGGTCATGTTATGTGGTAAAGAAACAATGTTGTAATGAACCTGTCTAAGGTACATTTTTAGTTTTAGCAATGCATTGTGTTTTTTATGAAACCCAGAAGTTTGCATCTTACATATTATAATTCATGTCATATTTATATGTTATGGATCATGTATTTTGGATATTATTCTTATGGATCGTCATAAGATATGGGTCATAAGATATGGACCATGCTGACTAGGTTGAAAAATGGCCACATATAACATAATTGTCCATTTTGGCATAATAGTCATTATTCAAAACTTTATAGTTCGTATTATTTTTCTTGGATCAAAAAATTTATGGATCATGATCCAAAACATTATCTTTTGGATCATGATCCAAAACATTTATAGATCATGATCCAAAAAATTTGTGTTACTTGTCATGATCCAAAACATTATCTTTTGGATATTAACCAAATATGATATGATATTTAACTTGAAAATGTGAAATCAATGATTGATCCAAAACAAATTTTTATGGATCATAGTCATGATCCAAAAAAATTATTGATATATTTTTTGGATCTAAAACTTTATGGATCATATTTCCGGATCATGATTTTGTGTATCACAGTCATGATCCAAAACTATATTTGGATTTTAAAACTTTGTCATGATCGAAAACATTATTATATTTTTTGGATCATAGAAATTTCTTTTTCATCACTTGAATAGAAAAACCTAAATACTCAAATTATATATTATTCAAAATATAAAACTATTTTTCAAAAAACAATATTATTCGACATTTGCATTTTCTAATTTTAGATCATATACCTTTTGAATTCTAAAAATTTATATATTATATTTTAGTATTTTAATGTTCAATTTTAATAGTCATGATCTAAAATTATATGATGCATCTATATTTTTTGATCATAGATCTTGTGCTTCATTTGTTTTTTTGGATCATAAGTTTTAGATATTGTGATTTTGGGTTATATAACATTTTGAATCATAACTTTTTGAATATTTGCTTTTACATCATAAAAATAGACAAAACTAAGATTCAAAGTACTAAATTACTCAAAACATGAAATTATTATTCTAGGTATCATATTATTCAAAACATCAAACTAGTATATTATAATGATCCAAAAACTATTATGATTCCAAACCTTTTATGAATCAAAACTTTTATGAAAAAACATATATGATTTAATATGCTATGATTCAAAATGGTATTATTGAAAATAATATGATTCAAGGCATATAAATGTTTGAAGTGTATGCAAATTTGCATCATACCATATTGACAAACCTTGCATGAACAACAGTTTTATAACATAAGATACGATTGAAAAAAAATAAAACAATATGCATCAAAACCGAATAATAGTAAATTATCTACAATCTCTTAGTCTGAATATATAACATTTCAAATGCTTGAATATTTTAAACCTATAGACGATGGCATCCTATTTGACTTTTATACTGAGATGCACACATTGTTAAATTATATTAGTACTTTGAGTTCGGGATCAAACAACATCTTAACGTCAAGGTCTACCATGTCTCTCGTGCATACTGGGCTCAAACTCAAGATCTCTCATTCAAACATCCTCTTTGACTTATTGATTTAGATCTCATTTTCTTATATGCTTGTACAACGTTTGATATCGACGATGTTAAGATACATAGACTGCTTCCTGAAACAATAATATTATGAATCAATGTAAGTTTTGCATCTAACCTAAAAATAAAGAAACCTCTTACTGTAGCTTACAAAAAATCTACCATAAAACACGTGCTCAAAACTACCTACAGGAACAATGCACTTGACTGTACATAACTCAGGGTTCTCTAAATGATATATCATGATGAATAGCATCATCAAATGATATACTACTGATCATAACATTTCACATTATATGATCAAAAATTATATGATACAAACATTTTATGA
The DNA here is from genome assembly GCA_023525715.1 of Cichorium intybus. NCBI lineage: Eukaryota > Viridiplantae > Streptophyta > Magnoliopsida > Asterales > Asteraceae > Cichorium > Cichorium intybus. The sequence goes on along the minus strand of CM042013.1, from coordinate 15,323,615 downwards.
TTGATGTGTAACAAATTAATCAATACAATGATTTGATTCGAATGGTTTATAATCCAAATATTTGATGATCCAAAGATATTATGATTCCAACCATGTTACCATACAATTCTACAAATAAGATGATAAACAAATCAATGATATGGCCTAATCCCAACGGGTATAACAAATCAATAATATGATATAAATTTTCACAGGTTTTATGATGCAACCATGTTATTTAATAGACTTGTGCAGTTGCAAGAAGTTGGTCTTTATCTATTAAGACATATTTTTTACCACTCTTTTCTTTTTTATGATCCTCTTTTTTCTACACATACCTACATGTACACACAAATTTATCACCCATTCTTCTAGACATATGCATGTAAAATTTTTCTATAAAGACCAAAAAGCAATGTAAATATAGAGTATGAACTCACTTATTTACATATCACAAATACATTCATACAGATAGTTTGTGTGTGTAAAGCACAAAAAAATCTTATAAAAACATCTTAGACACCTTATGTGCATTGAGGTTCTCATAGACATTTTAACAAACACCTTATGTGCATTAAACTTCTCAGATGCATTTTAACAAGTACCTTGTTGAACTTCTCAGAGGTATTTTAACAAACACCTTGAGTGCTTCATCAAAGTTAGACATTCAATTTAATAAAATCTCTTATATATAGTATAAACTAACCTGATTGAGTTTTAATCTTCAATTTTTTGATCAGTTGAAAAAATCAGAATCTTTTTTATGTTGAACTGGATCAGAGCAAGAAGCGACGAAAAAGACGATCTGAGCAAGGAAGCAACGAAGAAATTGAATTATAATCTTCAATTTAGCTGAAACAAATCAGAATCTTTTTGCTTTTGCTGTTGAATTCGTTCAGATCAATGTATCAACGAAGAAGACGTATCAAAGCGATCAATGAAGAAGACGATGATTTAGGGCTTGGTCGTGTTACTTTTTGTCCAGAAGAAGCCCAGTAGCTTGGAGCCCACACTTTTCAAATTTCTTTGGCATCTAATTCAGCCCAACTCGTCCAGCTCTTATTACCAGGCCCATTGTCAGTTTTTTTGACGAAAACACCCTTAATGACGTTGATTGGTTGAGAGTTGTCCTCGCGGTCCTCACCGAATTTCGTGTCCTCGCCGGAACGGGACCCTATATATATATATATATATATATATATATATATATATATATATATATATATATATATATATATATATATATATATATATATATATATATATATATATATATATATATATATATATATATATATATTAAATTGTAGCAGCCCCAAAAAAATAACAAAAAATTTCATTTATTTTCGAAATTAAAATTATGCCCATTAGGTTTTGAATTTTCAAATTTTGAAAAAAAAAAGTATCATGTTTTCGTTTTTTTAAACTCAGATTTTTGAAAATTGAAAAAATATAAAATTTTTAATTTGATATTTGGAAATTAAAAAATATAATATTTGCAATGTATATATACATATTTGTAGGTGCAATTTTTTTTAATAAAATGTATATATGCATATTGAGATTATGAGATGTGAAATTTTCTAATAGAATACATATGTGCATATTTAACCTTTTACATTATATTTTCAGGAAATGCATACGTGCACATTTAATAACATTTCGTAAAAAACACATTAAAATATTCGTATTTCATAATATTCAGATATCATACTGCTAATTTATTAGAAACAATAACATACAACCGTTTTGAACGTTATATACAAAAAATATATAAAATACAACGAAATTTCACGATATCTTCGATTCTCATATTTCCAATTTTCACTTCTTCAATTTGCTCAATACATCTTCAAAATCTACAATAACATTAATAAAAATTAATATACATGTATATTAAAAAAACATTAAAATAAATACATACATGCATATACGCATATGAACAAATGCATATCTATTTTTGCATATATGTTAATATGCACACATGTCTACATGAGCAAATTGATATACATATGCCTATGTACACATACGTTTAATACACACATGCACGTATGTTTTTGTACATATATTCACACTTTAACATACATATGCACATGTATACATACACATATGCACATACATTTTTGCAAAGGTATTTTCATATGTCCGTGTATACATACACATATATTCATACATTTTTGCACATGTATTTTCATATGTCCATGTGTATATGTGCATGGGGTACTTGTGTACATCTATGCACAAACAAAATTATATGTATACAAATTATAAATGAATTATTATATGCATACATCTATGCACAAACATGAATATAAATAAATTATCATATATTCACATACGCACATACGTATAAGCACATATCCACATACGTGTATGTATATATGCACATAAATCTGCGCATATATATACTTGCATATAAATTGGATATGTATTGAGTACAAAACATACCTTGTATGTATAAACGGGCACGAGAGAAACTTAATCAAACCATATGAATCCTTTTCTGTAGTTGTTAATTGAAGTCTTGAATTATGATTCGTCACTTTTGCTTCTAAGGCCTTTAGGTGTGCCCTCTCCTCCGCGGCTTTTTCTTTCGCTTTTGCCCGATTACGGCCCATCGGTCTTTCAAAATCATCGGGAATTTCGTTGACGTCGGCCCCGATATGTGCATCCGCAGATGTCGTTTATTGCGTCTCGGATGTTTTTGAACGTTTTGACCCATGTGTCGGTGCCGGATCGGTGCCGACCCCCTTCCACCTCGGGTATTGGCGGACCACCTCCCAAATAGCCATATGGCGAAACGGTTTACCTTTGTTGTCGTGTTGGTAAACCGCAAGAGCTTTTTTGAGGATGTCTTGATCGCTCTCGCCGGATTCGCGTTGCCCTATAAAGTTAACGAACAACCCGTTAAATTTATTCGCGTAACCGTTAACGACTCGAAATTTAGTCGTCAACGTATCTTTGGAACGATAAAATTCTCGATCCAAATTTTTGTGAAAAACTACGCGAATTGTCTCCCAAAAATGTGCTTTTGATTGTGCATTTCCGGATTCGCAATCCTCAGAAACGGCAACCCAAGCACGCGCTAGCATAACCTCTTCCTCTTGGGTCCACGCTAGAGCGGGAGCGGGAGCGGGACCGGTGGGTTTCTTTCGGCTTCTTCGTTGAAGCGGGATTTCTTCGGGCTCGGATTCTTCGACATCCTCCGGTTGTGTCTCCGGCACCGCATCGTCGCTCGAATCGGAAGTGTCGATATGTTGTGGTTGTGGCTCCGTAAAACCCGCGGAAGGTCCCCCGGTAGGTGTCCCAAAAAACGGGTTGAAGGGTGATTGCGGGTATTGGAATTGTGGGGGCATCGATTGGTATTGGAATTGAGGTGGGGAAAAAAACGCTCGCTCCAGTTGCGGAATGTACGGAGCGGGTTCCGGTGATGATTGCGGGAAAATATTCTTCGCGGGTTTTGACTTTCGTTGGGATGATTGTTTGGGAGCCATTGGAAATTTTTTGGAGAATGTTTGGAGAGTTTGAATTTGTGTAAAAGAGTAGAATATGTTGAATGTGTGTGTGTTTATATAAAGTTGTTTAAAAAAATTGTTTTTTTCTTTTTTTTTTAAATAACGGCTATATAGCCGTTGGGAAACGGCTCCTTCCTCGCCACATACGACAACGTCGCACGACGTTCAAACCTCGCTCGGGTGCAAAGTGCGACGGGCTCGCAAGAGGGGGGGGGGGGGGGCGGTGTTCACCGCGGGCGTTGTGGTCGTCGGACTCGGGCTCGGGCGGGCATACCGGAGGACCTAATGCAGCTTCAATCTTTTTCCAGTTTGACACGTTAGTATCTCTTGAATATTAATAATAAAATCTTCAATAGCCCTTTTCCATAATTAATATAAGGTTGCTTCATTATAATTTGATAAATACTTACATGATGTTTATAGTAGCCAGTGTTGTTTGCACTCCATTTAAGTCGGTCAATGACACTGTCAAATTTATTGGATTTAATGAACGAATATACATAAGTAAATGAAAGAAAATAATAATAGGAACACTAATCTTATGCTTCTTATTTGGACCCTCGCTGGAGAAGAGCCTTCAAGTTTTAGGGTACGTATGCAAGAACCGAAATTATATCTGATATATACACCTTCAATGATAACTGAGAACCATTTCTTTGGTTATTAACAGCTAGATAACCTATATAACATTTCAAAACCCGAAGGTTTTCATCTTCTTGTTTGATATATTGAGATTGATATACTGAAGAACCAGTCAAAGGGAATTAATAATAGTGACTCAATCAAGCATGGTAAAAAGGAAGAATCAGACCTAGCGCTTGAAGAATACATACCTTAGTACAAATCAGACATTTTGGATTCTGTGAACGAATCAAACATTGTGGAGTTCGTGAACGAATAGGACCTAGTGCTTGAATCGAACCTTGTGGATTACGTGAACGAATCGAACATAGTGCTTGTTTTGCTGGGTTGAAATTGATGAAAGGACTCGACGATGGGTACCCTAAATCCCCAGCTCTAAACGATAGGCACCGAAAGAGTAAGTTGCGATTCTATGTAACAATATCGGAATCCTTGATTGAAATTCTTGCCGTGGTGGAGAAGCGGGAAGAAAGAGAGAGAGAGAGAGAAAGAGAGGCGGTCGAGAGTTACACAGAGAAAGAGAGAAAGACGATACGTGAGAGAGAGAAATAGTTATTTAATTTTGATTTAGCTAATTTCTAGGGATTTAATTTAATGATTTTTCTTGATTCCAGTAATACCCTTATCAGTTCTTTTTGCATACCAAATAGGGAAAATGATACTGTAACCCAACAACGTTTTTGATATTGATTTAAAATGTTCCTAAAGTATTTTTCTTGCTTTCTAAGAGAACGAACTTATGTTTTATGTGTTTAAATAGTCCTTAAGTCAAAATTGAAGAGGTAATCCGGTTACCCTTTTGCCTAGTCAACTTTTTTTTTATTATGTTACATTCTAGGTAGATAATTAAAATCCACCTCACACCTCATAATTATTGTTGCGTATGTGTGTCTTCGTGTTCAAATAAGAGGTATCATGCCAATCTACTCAAAATTATTATCCGACCACACTCTCGTAAACCCTTTCCCCTAAATTCGAATTGTTGCTTTACTGGGTTTTAAACGGCGATGGACAACGAAGGTGTGGAACACCGTGTCGTTTCCTGCAGTTATATGCGATTCTAATCCATCCGAAAAAAGCCTTAATCCATGTCGTGACGCCCTTTTATAGCAGCGTTACCTTCAAAGGGTATAATTTCGAAATTGGGTTTTCGGTTATAACACTTCTAAATGAGGTATGATGTCTCAGTACTTAATCCCTTACACGCATCGTCGGTGGGCTGAGTGTTCTCAATTATGTTTGTTATCGTGTTGACTTGTCTTTAATTCATTCATCACATCTCTTACAAATCCAGCAATCTATTAGGACTGGAAGCAGCAGTAGAAGCAACAACCAAGTTCTTGAACAAAGTTGTCAAACCAGTCATGGTAGCCGGCTGCAAATTGAGATATAGGGTGTGTTTCTGGAGGACAAGTTACCTTAACAATTACTTCATGGTTTAGTGGTTCTTCTCGTCTGTTAGCAGGCTTCCGACCATGTTTTGTCGATCGTTTTTCGTCGAGTATGGTGGTTATGACTTCTCTTTCCTCCCTCATCGGAGCTTCGCCGGAAATTTAATCGAGTATTGTAGCTATGATTGCATAGTAATGGAGTCGCACTTTAGTTCGTTAAATCCCTTTGAGTCTCTTCTTTCAGCTTCGGTATCTCGACGGAGTTTCCATTGGCAACCATGTACCAATTTCCGAGCAAAACTCTCACCAAATAATTGAAACCTTAGGACCAAGGTGTTTGACTCGTCGAGTAGACCGGTCTGTTTTAACTCCATGGTAACGTGGATAAGTGAGTATAAAATCTTGGTGACTAGGCTGCCAAGTGTGTATAAAATCTCCATCTAACCGATAGGAAGGTTAGAGGGATCTGGACAGGTGACACACTACTTTGTTCCCCTAGAAAACAAGAAAAATAGTTCAGGGACATTTTAAATCAAAGTTGTATACATTGTTGGGCTAGAGTGTCATTTTCCCTACCAAATATGTCGCACGGGTTCAGTTTGAATCTTGGGTTTACGACATTTCACATTCACAAAACACAATAAAAGGGATAAAGATTAAGTACCAAAACAACGTGTTCTCATTTGCTCACCTCGAAGCTTCTCTATTTCACGAGCCATTGAAATAAGATTCTTTTCCATCGATTCCTTTTGAATCATATGTTCTTCATTCGCTTTCTTCACCATTTCATAATCTATCCTACAATTTTATAAACTCAAATTTATACAAAAAACAATCAACAAAAGTTCAATAAATTTCATACCTCATATCCACAAGATCTTTACGCATACCATCAATATCACTTTTAATCGCCACCACCTGCTCATTTTCAGCCTTCAATCTACTTGCATCCTTGGTCAAACTTTGAAGTTGACCGGACAATAGTCCAAGTTGATCCTTGCCAGCTCCGGCGGATGGAATCGTCTCCTACGACACCCCATCAAAAGCCATTTTTACACTCTCTCGTATTCCACCGTCGCCTTCTTCTGTTTTCTGGTGGAACTCTCTTATTCGACGTGCAGTGCGTCTCCGTTTACTCGACCACGCACTCGAGCTTTGTGACGGTATGCAGTCCCTTGGTTAGCGTCCTGATGGGTACACGTTCCCTTTTCTTCTCAAGGCCTGCAGAGAGCTCCTGTCGTTCCGTCGTGGTGCTTCATTTCACGGAGTTGTTTGTATTATCGGCTACGAAAATAACGTGTTTGTGGGTAATGCCCTGGTCATGATGTATGGTCGGGTGATATCGTGTGTATTTCGTACATATTTTATACGATATCAGGGTATTTTTATAAATAAATTAAGCTAAAAATGACTAAAATACTCACTTTACTTGGAAAATATCAATTATGCAGGTTTTTAAGCAAAAAGGAGCAAAATGGGCAAAAAAGGACCAAAGTTGGAACAAGCAGGGACCAAAAATGACAAGTTGCTGAAAATGACCCATTAGCGCCGCTAGTATTAAGGATTAGCGACGCTAATCCGTGCTATTGAGAAAAATCCGCGGGCGAGATTCGCGTTTGACCAGCGAACGAGTTTTTGGGGAATTCGAATATTAGCGACGCTAATCCCCAAAATTAGCGACGCTAATGTCTCAGAAGTCTATAAATAGCCATTCTCGCCTGCCAGAAAGAGAGTTCAGTCCCTGCGCTTTAGCCACGACCCCGAGACACTTCCAAGCAGTTTTTAGAAGGTTTTTGAAGCCCGAATCACGACTCTCGAGATTCGGTTACGTATTTTTATCATTTGTAAGACGTTTTCGATTATAATTTTGTATTTTTGATTCATTTCTAGCCATGTCTGGCTAGAAACCGCATTCTAGTCCTGAGTTTGGATATGTTTGGTGTATAATTTGAAACATTCGGTTCGATAAATGCTTTTGAATAATTCCAATGATCATTTTCTTGTTTCAATCTGAGTTTTGAATTTGATTTACTTTTGACTGGCCATCTTAATTGGATCTTTTTCAAACGCTGTTAATCCACTGTGTAAGGCACCTAATCGCTGAACACAGTTGATGTTTGGTAACAAAAACAAGTGCCCAATTCCTTGTTTAGAATCTGGCCATATGTCCACACACTTCCCAGCGGACGCGAAGAATTGGACATTGATTGGTACTTGCACACCTTATGCGGTTTCTGCATTCGGCCTATAAGCGGACCTTAGGTCGGGTAAAATGAAACTAGGTTTAGGTAATAAGCGGACCTTTATCTAAACATTTTAGCAAGTTATTTTCATAAAGATTATATTTTATGAATTTTAAAAGCCAACTTGGATTTGTATTCTTAAGCACGTCGACCGGATTCATTTTATTACGCTGAACATTGAAGACACGGGACTAGGCCTTTTTATTATTGATTTTCGTCAATATTTATTATTTGCATGTTTCTGCAATTTATTATTATTATTTGTTACTCAAACCCCCCTCCCCCTCCTTTATTTTTACATTTTAAGGCATAAACTTTGAACTCCGTGTCCTTGAGGTTCGACCCTGCTTACCGTGTACTCTAATCCAGTGCAGTTGAGTAGTGACTGGTCGGATTCTATTTCCGATCACATTTGTTAGGGATTGACACCCTTAACATGTGGTGATTTGGATAGTGCCCGCCAGGTGTTCGATGAAATGATTCATAGTGAAATCACAAACATCATCTCCTGGAACTCAATCGTTGCAGCTTATATACAAAGTGGCGATTGAAAAAGAAAGAATCGATGTTTTTTTGAGTGGATGTTCGCCATAGGCACCTGTGAACGAAGGCTAGGATTTTTGCTGGTGGTTCAAGGGAAGAATAGCATAAGGCGATGGTGGTGGAGAGAGGTACCTGTACAAAAAAGGGCGGAGAGACTTTAGCGAAGGGAGTGAGCCGGTGGAATTGAAGGAATAAGGCTATGTGCAGAACAATTAAGGAGGAGGAAATAGGGAAGGTGGGTGACTCACGGAGGGATATTGTTTCATGCAGACAGCTGTTAGGAACGTGGCAGTCAGTGGTTGTGTTTGTTTTCGAAGATGTTAAATGTATTTTGTCTTTTTCCATGTCTGCGGAAGAAGATGTGGACTAAAAGTCTTTTTCTATGTCTTCGGTCTTCCTAAAAAGAGTGTTTGTTTTTAATGTCTTTTTAAAATTATTCTAATACACTGCCCACTCCCGACCCACCCCCGTGAAAAAAAAAATTAAATTTTTTTTACCGCCCACTCATCAGCACCCACCCCACCCCACCCCACACCCACCCCCATCCTACCCCCTCAAAAAAATTATTTTTTAATTTTTTTTGAAATCATTCTAATACACCGCCCAATCCCGCCCACCAGCACCCACCCCACCCCCACCCTAAAAAAAATTAAAAAATTTATTCTTTTTACCGCCCACTCCCGCACCACCCCACCCTACCCTACCCTTACCCTTACCCCTAAATAAAATTAAAAAATTTATTCAGGCAATTTTAACTAGATATAATTGAAGATCTTACTTGAGACAATAATCGAGAAAATTACAACTTTTGAAGTAAAACCTGGTTCTATGTGATCAAGGCAATAATGGCTTAATTACTTATGTTAGTGACCCATTCTTCTCATATGTGTAAATTTTTGTAGGAATTGGTCACAAAAGAATATGAAAATTACAAATTTCAACAGCCATATCGTTATAACAAGAATCAAAACATATAACTTGAAGAATTACTGAATTCTTTTGTTAACAATAAGTTATAACAGGAATCAAAACTATAGATTCTATTGTTCTCAATATTGACTTTTGACTTAAAAAGTAAACATACATTACCTTCTGGAATGGATTGACAATCGAACCTCCCTCTTTTAGCTTCTACGGAATCATCAAAACCAGACGAATCCCATGTCAAATCAAGACCGAAACTGTCATCAGAAATGGGTACCTGAATGGCTGCAAAGTCGAAACTGAAACAGACATTAGTAAATGCAAATGGAATTGAGACATTAATGTTCAAGAAAGTAATAAGGAAAATGTGATAGCAACAGTAGCCGAGCAAGATGGGATGAATAAAAAATTGGAAGTAGAACATAGTGGGCTGGTAAACGCAGTGGGCCAACAAAAATTTGTTGATGAAGTATTGAAGTTGATACCTTCCACTTTGCGTCAGAAGTAGGTATTGGTCCAACAGCCGATTTAGGCCTCCTACAGCAGCAGCCTGAATTACGTAACAAGTGTTCAGATCATGAGCATGTCAGTGTATATGTCTGTAAATCAAATCAACCCATTGACGTTCTTGATCTATACTAAAATGGGGTTTCTTTTCGCCATTTCTTCAGGCGAGTTAGAGGTGGCAATGGCTGCAAAGTCGGAGATGAAAGTTTCAGATCGGAAAACTAAAAAGCATACCTGATTGTCGGAGGCCTAAAGCGAGGGAGGCGGCGGCGTGGACCGGCGACGGTGTGAATCGAATGCGCCGCCAGCGAGATCGATGGCCGGAGGTGAAAAATCCGGTAGCCGGGAAGGAGATCGCAGAAGGGGAGAAGAGATCGCTGAAAGAAAAAAACGGGAGGAGTAACAGATGCGTAAATAGGCAAAAAGATATATTTTAGGTCTTTTGGCAAAAGACCCCAAAAAGACTTTTTAATCTAATTTGTCTGAAAAAAAACAAACACTCTTTTTCAAAAACATCTACCCGCCCGAGGATGTTTTGGTGGAAAAAGTCTTTTTCAAGAAAAACAAACACCCACTAAGAGGGCACAAGAACACCACCCCTTTAACCCGAAAAACAACCCTACCCCCAAAACCTTCTAGAAACCTGCTCTTAATTGTTATATATAGTAATTACAAGAAAGTCATCTTTCATCTTAGCCTTTCATTTTTTTGATCTTGCGTTCTAGATGGTGTGTTGAATGAGGTAAATTATCTTGGTTCTTATAGATAAAAAGTTGTTAAATTAAAAAGATTTTTTTATTAAATATAGCCGTTTAACCGCAAGTCATGGCTGATTAGTGTTCTGTGTCATGTAGAGTTATTTTTTTAAGAATGAAAAAAATATGAGATTTCATATATATATATGAGAAAATATAAAACTTTATAAGGATGAACTATATAAAACATTTTAATATTTCTTAAGGGTGCGTTTGGTTCATGGTATTTTTTAGGATTTCTTCGGGATTAGAATTCAATTTCCACCAAATCCTGCGTTTGGTTCAGAAAATGTGAGAAATTAAAATACAATAGAATCCACCAAAATACATTCAACAAAGGTTTTTAGAAAACCTTCATCCACCCCAAGAATTTGAATTCCCAACTTTTTATAAATGGTTAAATACATTTTTACCCCTACTGTGTCATAAGAATCGATCCTACAGCTCCATATCTCTACACCACGTCTCTCTTTATCTATCTCACAAACCTACCGCTCTCCGTCATCGGTTGCTCATCTTCTTGTCGACCAACTAAACCTTAAAATCAAAAAACCCACTTCAGATAAGTACAATCAGTCCATTGGCAACCCAAGATAATCAAGCAAAACCAGGTTTCATCATCGAATTCCTTGTTTTAGATCATAAGATTCTACAATCCAGTAAAACTCACTTCAGATCTTCCAAGATAATCAACCTCACTATGCGCTTTTTACTCTAAACTTTAGTCAATCTCACAAACACAGAAGACATGTAGTTTTTAGATTATTCGAACTCATTACCCCACTTTCCAATCATTGATAGAAAGCATCATCAAACACATATCAATCTCTGATTCTGGATTTTGCTCAATCTCAAATACAAACTTGTTGAACCGTAATTACTACTAATTTCATTGTTGAAATTATTAGCATTCACAGAGATTGAAGATTAAGATGTTGTGATGGTGGTTGTTGTAAAAGAAGTTACTTTATACATTTTAGTTTTTCTGTTTCTTTGTCTTGATTTCTTTGATTCAATTAAGCTTTCACACCAGAGATTCAAGATTAAGATGTTGTGATGAGGCGTGATTTATTTGCCGACGAACTTCAGATGTATACTAGCTTTTGGAAGAAGTAAATAAAGGACATATATGTAATTTCCTATAGATTTATAAGCCTCGTAAAAGTTGAATTTCATTTTATTTTTTCAACCAAACGCCTAATAGCATTTAAATCCTATAAATTACAAATGCTTTGAATTCCAATTGTTTAGGTCAATTCTAAATTCTTCTGAAAAAAATCCGTGAACCAAACGTACCCTAAGAGAATTTAATACTTGTAAATAGAACAAATTCTAAAATTTATTTAGCATTAGATAAAACCGTCTTCGGCTAAAATGACAATATCTGTTGTAGTGCTCGTATCCGAAATTATTAGTCAGAGATTCAGATTTTATCAAAAAGCAAAATAAAGAAGAATCAGCCCCTGCCATAATAGGTAGGGTTTATTCGCGCGATAAACCTCCCCAATTTTCATTTCAACCGGGGTCTCTGTCATCATCCATCCGTGTGTGTGTTTGCTGCCTCCGTTTTCCTAGGGTTTCGCCTGATTGAATCAGGTCAAACCTCTAGATCTCAAGAGGTAAGCTCTAAATCCTTCGTTTGATTCACTTCTCAGCACTTCGTGTGAATTTCCGTTTCTTACTCAGCTTTGTATTAATTTTCTAAATGTCTGATTAAACTCCTATCTTGGTTTTCTTTTCCAATTGGAATAACATGTACATGGACGAGCAACTGCAGAGTAAGTACTCGTTTCTTCATTGTGATCCTTACTGATTTTTCTTATGGTGCGAAGTAAATAGCAAAAGGTTGAGAATTTGCTTATGAAAAGGTTCGAGTATTGGCATTGTATATGGAGCTAGTAAACTAGGGATCTAAAGCTTTTGTCTTTACAATCCGTACATGATTATTATGGTTTGTATTTGTGCAAACGAAGGTGCAATTCGCCATTAGTTTCTGAAGCAATTTTTTGTTCATACTCTTGGAGTGTTGATTTTGTCCATGGAGTATCCATTCCCTGGGAAATACCTGGTAATGGTAATGAAGCTAACTGGTGCTTCCATGGTAACAAAAGATTCTCCTTTATGTGGCTAGTGGCTTATCTGAAATGGACCAATTGAAAATATACTTTGGCATCTGATTCACACCTTTTGTACACATATCCTTTGTATGACAGCCTGTCATTCCTACTAATATCTTGGTGAGTAAATAGCAATTTCTTGAATCATACCTATTGACTACGAAATTGGAAATAACGGTTATATATAAAGGCAAAAAAGAGGAAAGTGAGAGATATGTACCTGGAGAAAAACCATCAGACATGAGAGGGCAACAACATTATTAAATTATTGAAGTCATGAGGTGGATTCTTGTAAACCTGGCAATTGTGTACAAAATAAAAGATGTTATTAAGTAGGGGTGCGAGAAAAAATCGAAACCGAATAACCCGCTCGGGCCGAAAAAGAAATGGGTAAAACGGTTCGGGTTATTCGGGTATACCCAAACCATATAACCTTATTAAGTTCGGTTAATGGGTATGGATGCCCAGTTTCGGGTTACCCGATTAACCCGAATAAGAGTTTAATTAAAAAATATATAATATTATGAGTAAATTACAATTTTGGTCCCTGTGGTTGACATGAAATTACACTTGGAATCATCATTTTGAAATCCTACATCCAGGGTCCCTGTAGTGGCCAAAATATTACAGATTTAGTCCCTGTCCACGTAAAAAGACCAAGCTACCCTTTTTATTTCTTTTTCCTTTTTCTTTTTACCTATTCTTAATTTAATTTAAAAGAAAAATGAAAATCACCCAACCAAAATTTGCAAAACAAAATGAAAGGAACTGTAGTGCGAAAAACGAATATCCAGACCTTCAAAATCAAAATCGAAATCAGATTAATAATCAAAATTTGTAAACAATAGTGGTTGAATCGTTGAGAACTTGAACATTGGTGGAAATAGCTTGGGATCGAACAAAAGCGAAGATTTTTTCTCTATCGGTTAAAGTGTAGAGAGTGGTAGCAACGACGATTTGGGACTCCGACGAAAAACCGTCTTTTAGGTGTTTAAGAAGCGGCGGAATTCCATCTTCTTCAACGATCGTCTTCTTGTCCCGGTCGTTGTCACCGGCTAAAGACGCGAGCGAGTTAGCAGCGTCGACTCGGTCTTTGAATTGCGTGGAATGCTGGACAGTCGCAATGTTGGACCATACCCAGGCGGTGAGTACAGGGTCGTTACGGGCAATGGGAGGGAGGAAGAGGTTTACACCGGCGTTATCGTCGGGGGAAACACGGGTGTTTTTGTGAGCAGCAACGTAGGCGAAATAGGAGGAGGCGTAGACATGGTGAGTGGAAGTCGGATTAATTAGTTATAACTTCTTTGTTCTTCGTTTTTCTTGAGTGGTGATTGCAGACACCCCCCTTAAATGATTTGCCCTAATATTCTCGGATGATTCAACCCGTTTCTTGATTGCTCAACCCGTTTCTTGATTGCTACCATGTTTCTTTCTAAATCTTGTATGCTTGGTAGTTCAATACGCTTTGAAATTCGGAATATCAAAACCCTTGAGTTACGTTGTTTTGCTCCTTTGATAATTGTTTTGTTGCTCTGGTGTCCTGCCTCATTCAATGTACAAATGGAAGATTTTTGGGTTCACACAGTTCTTTGTCTGCTCTTCCATCATCGTCGAAATTAGGTCCCAAAAACATCAAAAGGTTGTTTAATAATGTATAGCGAGGAGATATCATAATTCAAGTACAAAAACAAGGTTTAAATGGCCACACATCCCGTGGTCTTCTAGAATTCCCGCTTCGCCTTAAACTCCTAGCCTTAACCTGAGTACACATCAAAACAGTTAGGCAATGGAAATGCCTAGTGAGTTACCCGAGACTATCTCATTATGAGTGGAAAGGATAACCTTAACACCCGAGACAACCTCCAAAAATATTTATTATACTTATATAGATTTAAGATAAAACATCGTAAGGTTTTCTCAAAATGGAAAGTCATGATATGCATATGCAATGCAACTATCCCCACCCATGTCCATCTCATAAAGTCCATCTCACCTTAATGGCACCCACCTAAGTTCACAAGCAAACGCACGGAGCATAATACTTGATTCCCGTATGGGTTGAAACTAAGACTAGTGGCCATTACACTAGCCTCATGAGGGGTAGCAACTCCCTCATGCAAATTCCCTAATGTCGGGAACTACTCCTCACCCTCTTTATTTTAGAGAATGGTCAAACTCATATAAACTCCTCACCCTCTTTGTTTTAGAGAAGGGTCAAACTCGTCATCAAGGCATCTCACGGTCAATCCCCATCCTACATGTAATGTGATGCACAAATAGGATGTCCATATGTCTCTCAAAACCTCTTTGTATAATTTATAAGATTTACATTGAAAAATACTCATTTTAATGTTATGCACACATAAGGTTTATGCAACATTTAACGCATAGAAGTATGCATGATAGTTGTAATGAAACATCAAGTTAAAAGGGGGATGTGTACTCCCGGTAACTCACCTCTCTTACGTCCCAAAGTAGTATGTTACTCTTTGCTTTACTTCGATTACTCCTCTCCTACAAGAAATAATATTCAACATTACAAATAGCTCTAGACTAGTTAAACTTCACTAATTAAGAGTAAAATCTAAGTTAAACATTGTCTAGAAATGAGTTCAAGTCTTAGAACCCAAAGCCCAAACCGTGGAGCCCAAACTCAAAAAGTACCCAAAACTGGTCAGAGAATTACACGGGTCGTGTAATATATTACACGGGTCGTGTAAATCACGGATTCAAACAGCACGGGTCGTGCTCCTTCAGCACGGGTCGTGCTTTACCCAGTTCCAGCTCCGATTTTGGTTATTTTCACTTCATTTTGGTCCAATTCAAAGTCTAATACTACCCCAAACTTCTAGATATCAAAAGGACATTATCTCTACCTAAATTACCCATCATTTAGTCCAAACAAATCATCCAATAACATCTCCATTGAATCAAATCCATGATATCATTTCAAGTTTACTTCATGAGCTTAGATCCAAGGAGTATCCAATTCCACCCAATCTAATGACCAATCAATAATGAAATCCTTCCTCCAATAACTTGGGAATCATTAGGGATCTACTTAAGCTTTTCATAGAACATTTGGAAGATAAGAGTTGATCCAATCATCAAGGTTTTACCATATGATGAGTTTTCCCCAAAAACTAGGGTTTCAAATGGATCAACAAGCATCCCAACTGTTCTCCAAGCATATAACAACCAAATTGTAGAAGAATAGTCACTTGAATTCGTGATTTACATCCTTGGGATCATGGATTCCATCTCCCCCAACATAGAACTCGAAATTTAGACTCAATCTACCCCAATAGTGGGTTTTCAACATGAAAGGTTGATTTCTTACCTTAGATCTTCAAATGGTTGATGATCACTACTTAGATCTAGCTGGAAATGTGCTCCTCTTCTAGTATTCCCCTTGAAATCGCCCTCTCTCTCCCTTCCTTCTTCAAAATCGTGAATATGAGAGGGGAAATGGGGTTTCCCCCAACTAAAGACCCAAGTTTTCCTTTAATTGCAATATGGTCCCTCCAGCTCACTAATTCTTTCTTATTTGCAAATGAGACCCCCCTACTCCTAAAGAGTTCCAGTTTTACACTTAGGTCCTTCTTCTAGAATTTAAATATGGTAAATTCCCTTTTTACCCCTATTGAGTTATTATGGACAAAATACTTCTTCAGAATATACTTCTTAATTTAATTTAATATATAGTTCTATTATTATAATTACTTAATTCATTATTTTTATTCATTAAATTATTTACCCTAGATAGAGGATGTTACAATTACCTTCCCCTTAAGAAGATTCCGTCCTCAGAATCTCGGCTTCTCCAAAGAGATGTGGATACCTCTTCCGCATTTCATCTTCCGTTTCCCACGTGAGATTTGCTCCCGACGAATGCTTCCATTTGACAAGAACCAGCTCGATCATTTTCTTCCTTAGCTTTTTAACTTTTCTATCCAAAATCTCCTCCGGTTCTTCTATGAGTCTTTTGTTTTCATACACCCGAATTTCCTCTAAAGGTAGGAAGTCGACCTTATCCCCAAGACACTTCCTAAGATAGCACACGTGGAAAACATTGTGAATTCCATACAACTCCGGTGGCACTCAAGTCTATAAGCTTGTTTTCCAATCTTCTCCAACACATTCAACGGTCCAATATACCTTGGATTAAGCTTTCCTCTTTTCCCAAAACGTATGATTCCTCTCCAAGGTGACACCTTAAGTAACACTTGATCTCCCACTTGAAATGTCATGGGTCGATTCTTCAAATTGGCATAACTCTTTTGTCTACTTTGGGCCGCCTTCATCCGTTCCCTAATCACCTCCACTTTTTCCGCGGTTTCTTGAATCAAACTAGGCCCCACCAACACCTTTTCTCCCGCTTGTAACCAACATGAAGGTGATCTACACTTTCTTCCATACAAAGCTTCATACGGAGCCATCTTTATGGATGAATGGTAACTATTGTTGTAAGAAAACTCAATCAAAGGAAGATGTCTATCCCAGCTTCCCCCAAAATCCAACACACAAGCACGTAGCATATCCTCAAGCGTTTGAATCGTCCTCTCACTTTGCCCATCGGTTTGAGGATGATAAGCCGTACTCAAACATAACTTGGTTCCCAATGCCTCTTGCATACTTTTCCAAAAATGTGATGTAAACTGACTGTCCCGATCCGACACAATTGATAATGGCACCCCGTGCCTCCGAACGACTTCATCCCTATATAGTTCCGCAAACTTATCAACAGGCCATGT
Source organism: Cichorium intybus (assembly GCA_023525715.1). Classification (NCBI taxonomy): domain Eukaryota; kingdom Viridiplantae; phylum Streptophyta; class Magnoliopsida; order Asterales; family Asteraceae; genus Cichorium; species Cichorium intybus. The sequence goes on along the minus strand of CM042013.1, from coordinate 15,306,245 downwards.
TTCTCTTGCCGTAAGAAATAGTGCACTTTTAGTTAACCGATCCACAATGACCCAAATCACATCATGACCACTTCTTGTTCGCGGTAATTTGGTAACAAAATCCATGGTGATCTTTTCCCACTTCCATTCCGGGACCTCCAACGGCTCGAGATCCCCATAAGGTCTTTGATGCTCGGTTTTCACTAAAGAGCACGTTAAACACTTGTTGACATACTTTGCAATATCCATTTTCATGGTCGGCCACCAATACAAAGGCTTCAAATCCATATACATTTTTGTACACCCGGGATGAATGGAATATTTGGTCTTATGAGCCTCATCAAGAATTAGTTCTCTTTTTCCACCATACAACGGTACCCAAACACGCCCTTGAAATGTTTTCAACCCATGAGAATTTTCCTCAAAGACCACTGACTTGCCAAGTCTTTATTCTTTTATATTACCCTTCTCATGTGCCTTTTCTTGTACCCCCTTCAACATATCGACCAATGTGGACACCACTTCAATTCTCAATGCTTTAACCCTCCTTTTCTCACTAATTTCTTTTCTACTTAACGCATCCGCCACAATGTTCGCTTTACCCGGGTAGTAAAGGATTTCACAATCATAATCCTTGAACACTTCAATCCACCGTCTTTGTCTCGCGTTTAAGTCTTTTTGACTAAATAAATATTGCAAGCTTTGATGATCCGTGAAGAGTTTGCATTGAGTGCCATAAAGGTAATGCCTCCAAATTTTCAATGCATGAATCACCGCCGCCAACTCCTTATCATGAGTGGGATAATTCAACTCGTGCTCCTTTAATTGACGTGACGCATACGCGATAACCTTTCCTCTCTGAGTAAGAACACATCCGATGCCCAAACTCGACGCGTCACTATAAACCGCAAAATCTTCGGTGCCCTCCGGAAGGGACAAAATAGGAGCTTCACACAACTTATTCTTCAACAACTCGAATGCCTTATCTTGTTTGCTGGTCCATACAAACTTCTCATTCTTCTTGGTCAACGAAGTCAACGGACATGCAATCTTGGAAAACCCTTCTATAAAACGTCTATAATATCCCGCCAATCCAAGAAATCTTCTTATTTCGGTTGGATTCTTCGGTTTCTCCCAATTCATTACCGCTTCAATCTTTGCCGGGTCCACTTTAATTCCATCTTTATTCACTACATGCCCAAGAAATTGAACTTCCCCGATCCAAAACTCGCACTTGGAAAACTTTGCATATAACTTCTCTCTTTTTAAAGTTTCGAGTACCATCTTCAAATGTTCTTTATGCTCTGCCTCCGACTTTGAGTAAATGAGGATGTCATCAATAAACACAATCACAAACTTGTCAAGGAACGGTTTACACACCCGATTCATGAGATCCATGAAAGCTGCGGGCGCATTAGTTAGCCCGAAAGGCATTACAAGAAACTCAAAATGCCCATATCTTGTTCGAAAGGCCGTCTTCTCTACGTCTTCATCTTTTACCTTCAATTGATGATAACCCGACCGAAGATCAATTTTTGAAAAGTAACCCGCACCTTGCAATTGATCGAATAAATTATCAATACGAGGTAGAGGATACCGGTTCTTGATAGTCACCTTGTTGAGGTCCCGGTAGTCAATACACATTCTCATGGAGCCATCCTTTTTCTTCACAAATAAGATTGGAGCTCCCCAAGGGGAAGAGCTAGGCCTAATGAAGCCCTTATCAAGAAGCTCTTGCAATTGGGTCATCAACTCTTTTAATTCCGCGGGCGCTAAACGATACGGAGCTTTAGCTAAAGGCGCAGTTCCGGGTACCAAGTCGATACGAAATTCCACTTGACGATCCGGTGGCAAACCGGGTAGATCATCGGGAAAAACCTCGGGATAGTCTCGTACTACTTCAATATCCTCCAAAGTCTTCCTTTCCCTTACGGTGTCTACCACATACGCTAAATAAGCTTGACAACCCTTCCTCAAACATCTTCTAGCTTTCATCACGTTGATCACACTAGTGGGTACTCTTCTTTTGTCTCCATAAATAAGAATAGGTTCGCCTTCTGGTGTCTTCACTCTCACCATCTTCTTTCCACATAAAATTTCAGCATCATACTTTGCAAGCCAATCCATTCCGAGTACGACATCAAATCCACCAACATCCAAAAGTATAAGATCAACCCAAAATTCCGCCCCACTACACTCCACCTTTACATGTGATATCTCTTTACTCACAATTTTGCTTGCACCACCCGCTACATCTATCACCAGCTCATACTCAAGTTTATGCAAAGGTAATTATAGTCTTTTTGCAAAATTAGGTGACACATGGGAATAAGTAGCTCCCGAATCAAAAAGCATAGAAACGGGTAGAGAGTTAACAAGAAATATACCTGACACCACATTTGCCTTCTCCCTAGCTTCCTCTTCAGTCATTTGAAAAGCCCTTCCTCGAGTTCGATGATGTTTTAAATACTTTTGAAGTGTGTGTTAAAACTGTTTTGGGGGGTTTGTCCCGAGTGTGGTAGTTCACTACTCACTCGAATGGGTCAATTGAGGTGAGATGGACATAGGTGGGTGCCATTGAGGTGAGATGGACTTTATGAGATGGACATGGGTGGGGATAGTTGCATTGCATATGCATATCATGACTTTCCATTTTGAGAAAACCTTACGATGTTTTATCTTAAATCTATATAAGTATAATAAATATTTTTGGAGGTTGTCTCGGGTGTTAAGGTTATCCTTTCCACTCATAATGAGATAGTCTCGGGTAACTCACTAGGCATTTCCATTGCCTAACTGTTTTGATGTGTACTCAGGTTAAGGCTAGGAGTTTAAGGCGAGGCGGGAATTCTAGAAGACCACGGGATGTGTGGCCATTTAAACCTTGTTTTTGTACTTGAATTATGATGCTTAGACTTAAACTATGATGCTTTTAAGTGATGTTTGACCTCTTAAGTAGTTGGACTTTAGAACTTAGTAGTAAGTGCTTGCTTGTGACTAAGGTTTTAACCATTTAATTAGTGAATTCGGTTGGGCATGAGGAATATTCTTGGCAAGAGGATTTTATGCATGAAGATTCTTATGTGGAAATGAAGTGCAACCTTGGAGGATCATGACTACATGGCAACATGAGGAAGAACTTTGTAAGAATGGCGACTGCTAAGGAATTGAGATTCATGCTCACAAGCACTTTTGAAGAATAAAGGATGATCTTGGATGATGAAAGGATGACTTAAATGGGATGAAGCTCGAAGCATAGCAAGGTTGATGAGGTGGTCTTAACTATGAGGAACCAACTAAGGGAATTGTGGTGACAACTTGAAGCAAGCAAGGAGCATGAGGAGCAGAGTAGTAGTTAAGTGAAGGAAAGGTGAAGATTTGGAGCCGTTGGAGAAATTCTTTTGTAGTGACCCTTAAACCTTTCTTCCTTACCCTTATATTCTTTTGAGACCCATCCGTTGTCTTTTTAGTGAGCATGCTTGTGACCTTGCCTTAGCTCAGAAGACTAAGTGTATGTAAGGGTAGAGTGGTTTGCGCCTTAACGTCTAAACTAGAGAAACCTTAAAGTAAGATAAAAGAAGGAATTAGATCATTATGTTCTTTGGTAGTTATTGATGGCTTAGTGACCAATAGAACCTTATGGGAATAGTGAGTTATTAATTTCTGTTAGGGTGAAGAGACATGGATTCATGATGAGACTAGAGGCCAAAAAAAATTAAACGGTGAATCACCTTGAGGTGAGTGAATTAGTAAACAACCTACCCTAATAAGAACATAAGAATGATGTGCGGCCAATATTTTCAAAAGTATTGTTAAAATTTTAAGAAATTTTTTTTTTGTAAATAAAATTTGAATGAGTATATCTCACAAAATGCAATATTTTTTTTAAAAGTGAACGACAAATGAGTCATCATGAATCGGTAGTGAATACCCAGAAGTGATGATCTCTTCGACATTTTGTTAATAAATTTGATGAAAATGTGTTTCTAAATAAGTTTGAAACTTTATTGTTTTACATAAAGAGTACGAATTCGAAGGGGTGTCTTTTTTTCACAAATGTTTATTGAAGGGTAGCAACTCCCTCATGCAATTCATAGTTGATAACACACACAAAAGATAATAGTTGGGATGTGTACTCCCGGTAAACTCACCCAAGGTTAACTGACTAGTCAACACTAACTCCACGCAAGGTTTGATTCATTTGGAGGCGCTCTTAGACATCACCCCATCCATCAAATCATCTTAGTTGAGTGCTCGCTCAAGTCCTTAGTCTCACCTCCAAGTCATAACAAAACATCTCCTTCCTACAAGCCAAAAATGGAAGGTATCATACTCGATTCATCTAAAAGTCGCACTATAATTACTTCTTTTGAACTAAGAAGGAACAATCATCCATCATCTAAAATGAGGTCCTTGGCTTTCTAATATAAGGAAAATCTTAGTTAAAACATTCCCAAATATTTGCATTAAAACAAGGACCCAAGGCCCAAACCGTAAAGCTTAAAACCCAAAAAGTGCCCAAAATCCGGACAGAGACTAACACGGGTCGTGTAAATGGTTACACGGGTCGTGTAACTCACTGCAAGGACAACACGGGTCGTGCTTCTATAGCACGGGTCATGTAATGCCCAGGTGCAGCTCCGATTTTGGTCATTTTCACTCATTTTTGACCCGATTCAAGTTCCGATTCTTCCCAAAACTCATAGACATCAAAAGGACATTATTCCTTCTCAAAACACACATCATTAGACTCAATTAAACTATTCAAAACCATTTCAATTGAATCAAATACATGCCATGATCACAACTTCACTCTATAAGCTTAAACCATGGAATACCCAATTCCATTCTTACAATTGATGATTACAAGTGGAGATTCCTTCTTCCATTCCATGGAATCATTAGGAAATGATCTTCACTCCACTTATACATCTAAATTGATACATTAAACTCATTCCTCCATCCATTAAACAAGAGATCCAATCATCATCTACATGAATAAAACCCATTTCAACACCTAATTCTCATTTTCTAGTGATTCAATGTTTAAGATTACAATTCAAGGGTTGAAATCCTTAGAGAATCATTAGAAATGAATCCCCTCATCCAAATCTATCATAAACATCCATCAATTTCTAGATTCCTCAATAATTCATCAAATCCCCAAAATCTAGGGTTCATAACACCCAAATAAATCAACTAGGTGAATCTAAAGCATCCATGGATTGAATGTAGACTCCAATCACTTAGAAACATCAAATAAACATTGGGGAATCATAGGAAGAACCTCATCCCATCATAAAACTCGGATTGGGTCCAAACCCCAAACCTAAACTCGAAATCTAGGGCTAGAAAAGTGGGTTTATACCTTAGATTGCTTGGAATCTTCAAGAACTTTGATCAATCTTCAAGCTCTAGCATCTCATCCTCCATGATCACTCAAAATCGCCACTCTCTCCCTCTCCTTCTCTCAAAAATGTGAATATGAGCTGAAATGGGTGAAACCCCCATCAAAAGCTTGGCATCTTCCACAATTGGCAAGATTAGTCCTTATAGTTTGGTCTTTCTTCACCCAACACCCTTAGTTAACTCTTTTGCATTAGAAGTCTCTAGTTTCACACTTGTGCCCCAATTATGATTATTTAATTCACTTGAGTCATTCTCTAGGTCAACAGTAACCCTTAGTTTCCCAATTTGGCACAATTGGTCCCTTACACTAAAATTCTTCACAATTTAGGTCCTTAATGACATTTAAAGAATTATTAGATCTAATTTAAACTCCACCTCAATTTCTTTAATATATCTTCTAATTTTCTAAATCCATGACTAGACAAATTTACTTAGGGTAAGTTTGGCCAATTGACACTTTTAGTCCTTATGACAAAATTTCTCATATTTGGTTACAATTTGATTTTGAAACTAAATCTGACTCATTTATTCACAATATAAAATATAACAAAATATTAAATTTAGTTATTCATTTGTTTTTTTTATTTACAAAATAAATTTTATGTGTCGGTTTAAGCCCAAAACTTCTAGGCCCAAAACACGGATGTTACAATTATCTACCTCTTAAAAGGATTTCGTCCCCGGAATCAATAATAAGAAATAAAGTACTAATTTTTCCAAAATCTTAAAAGTTACTCATTTTATTATTATTATTATTATTATTATTATTATTATTATTATTATTATTATTATTATTATTTTAGTTTTAAAATATTATAACTCGAAATACCTTAAATTCCACTTTTGTAAAACCCCGTTACTTCATGAATTGTATATCCAAAATTTTCATTTCATAAACGTTTATCTTAAATATGAAATGTTAAATTTAAAATCTTTTCAATTTCGACTCGTTGTCCTTACAAAAACTTAGACATTCCGATTTGTGGTTAATTTTTGGAAAAGACCGTTCTTTGAAAATTTAATTGACCTCATGAAAAGCATTACTCGGATTTCACGTCCTTTATATAAAACAATAAATTTTTCCAAATCCATTTTGAAACGTGGTTACCTCAAAATATTTATAAAACTCCCAATGAGATTATCAATCACGGGTATTCCTACCAATAAAGAATTTAATACTCATTTTTCAACAAAATCTCAAAAGTTGCCTCTACTTAAATTCAAAGCTTTATAAAAGTTGAAGTACCATAAATTCTACTTTGTAAAACTGTTTTACTTCAAAGAACTACTTGTCTCGACTTTCTTTTTAATAATTGCTCTTCTTTAAAACATGCAACTATCAAATTGAATTCTTTTTTTTTCAACTCGACCCTTTGTTTTACAAAAGATTTGAACACTCAACTTTGTGGTAAATATTTTGAGAAAACCGTTCCTTATGAGAAAGTTTCAATAAACCTTTGTGAAAAAAAAGACACCCCTTCGAATTCGTACTCTTTATGTAAAACAATAAAGTTTCAAACTTATTTAGAAACACATTTTCATCAAATTTATTAACAAAATCTCGAAGAGATCATCACTCCTGGGTATTCACTACCGATTCATGATGACTCATTTGTCGTTCACTTTTAAAAAAAAATCTTGCATTTTGTGAGATATACTCATTCAAATTTTATTTACAAAAAAAAAATTCTTAAAATTTTAACAATACTTTTGAAAATATTGGCCGCACATCATTCTTATGTTCTTATTAGGGTAGGTTGTTTACTAATTCACTCACCTCAAGGTGATTCACGGTTTAATTTTTTTTGGCCTCTAGTCTCATCATGAATCCATGTCTCTTCACCCTAACAGAAATTAATAACTCATTATTCCCATAAGGTTCTATTGGTCACTAAGCCATCAATAACTACCAAAGAACATAATGATCTAATTCCTTCTTTTATCTTACTTTAAGGTTTCTCTAGTTTAGACGTTAAGGCGCAAACCACTCTACCCTTACATACACTTAGTCTTCTGAGCTAAGGCAAGGTCACAAGCATGCTCACTAAAAAGACAACGGATGGGTCTCAAAAGAATATAAGGGTAAGGAAGAAAGGTTTAAGGGTCACTACAAAAGAATTTCTCCAACGGCTCCAAATCTTCACCTTTCCTTCACTTAACTACTACTCTGCTCCTCATGCTCCTTGCTTGCTTCAAGTTGTCACCACAATTCCCTTAGTTGGTTCCTCATAGTTAAGACCACCTCATCAACCTTGCTATGCTTCGAGCTTCATCCCATTTAAGTCATCCTTTCATCATCCAAGATCATCCTTTATTCTTCAAAAGTGCTTGTGAGCATGAATCTTAATTCCTTAGCAGTCGCCATTCTTACAAAGTTCTTCCTCATGTTGCCATGTAGTCATGATCCTCCAAGGTTGCACTTCATTTCCACATAAGAATCTTCATGCATAAAATCCTCTTGCCAAGAATATTCCTCATGCCCAACCAAATTCACTAATTAAATGGTTAAAACCTTAGTCACAAGCAAGCACTTACTACTAAGTTCTAAAGTCCAACTACTTAAGAGGTCAAACATCACTTAAAAGCATCATAGTTTAAGTATAAGCACTACTCCTAGTACCTAGTTCACTTAAACTCATGCTCTGATACCAATTGAAACACCCTCGCTTAAGACTTTTCATAAAACATCAATTTAACCCATGGTTTATCATGATTATTCCCAAAAATCATCCTTTAGTGAAAACTTCAATTTCAACATCTTCAAATAAATCATTTTCTTTCAAATACCATTTTAAATCACATGGGTTTTAATGAGAAATAATCTAGGTTTAAGTTGCGGAAAACATCGTTTGGTCCCATTTAGATAAAACATTTTAGTTTTTTTAAAGTAGCGAGGTTGTTACAATTCAATTACCATTACATAGTTTAAAATGAAACCACACAACCAGTGGCCTTCTAAACGACCCGCTCCTCTAAGATCCTCTAACTCCTCACCCTGAGTACACATCAAAATAAGTTAGGCAATTGAAATGCCTAGTGAGTTTACCCGAGGTTGACCCATTCGAGTGAGTAGTGAACTACCACACTCGGGACAAACCCCCCAAAACAGTTTTAACACATACTTCAAAAGTATTTAAAACATCATAAAGGTTTACTCAAAATAGATAGTTATGATATGCAAATGCAATGCATGATGCAACTATCCCAAACCCACGTCCATCTCATAAAAGTCCAACTCACCTCAATGGCACCCACCTAAGTTCACAAGCAGACGCACGAAGCATAATACTTGATTCCCGTATGGGAGAGAAGGAGGATAGGGGGTGGGGGTGGGGGTGGGTGAAGGGTGGTGATTTTTTTCTTTAAATTTAATTATTAAAATAATAAAATAAATTAAAAGAAAATGAAAAAAGAAATTAAAAAGGGTATATTGGTATTTTTACATGGATCATTGATCAAATCTGTTATCTTTTGGCTACCTCAAGGACCTTCATTGAAATGTTTATGTCACACAAGGACCATAAATGTGAGATTTCAAAAGAATGACTGCTAGTGTAATTTCATGTCAACCACAAAGACCAAAATTGTAATTTACTCTAATAGTATTATTTTTTCCTTTTAGAACTCAGGGTGATTTTGTGATTTTGTCCAAATCGAATTCAGGGTATACGCTAAAACGGGATACGAACTCAACTAGGTCTCAGATCAGTTTCGCTTCTGAGTGTCTCACTCTCGAGTCTCGAGTCTCGACGCCTCACGAGTCACGCCTCCACATCTCGGCAGGCGGCAGCTCCACTCCACCACGGTTGTTCTATTATCGATCGATGCCGCCGGTGGAGTTATCAGAAGGCAGAAGCTGTCTCACACCACGAATCAACAGCCAAGGTAGGTTTGATTCGAACTCATTAGCCCTACACGGTTGTGCTATCTTTTGCAATCGATTTCTTCTGATTCATATGATTTTGCTGATTTTAGCAATAGATTTTGGTGTTTCTCCTGATTTTAGCAATTGATTCATATGATTGTGCTGTTATCTTCTTGCTGTGCCTGTAATTTATTCGATTTCAACAGTCGGTTTTGTTTTTGTTGTTTCTTTATTCTTTATGTTTCTGAAAATTTTGACGATTTCAGCAATATGAACTCGACATTCTGGTTCTTTATTCTGGTTTCTAAAGTCGATATTCAGATTAATTATCTTTCTGTGTTTCTGAAGTCGATACTCAGCAATGGAAGTATGGAACCCAAATAACCCAAGCAGCCCAAACCGAATTACCCGTAACCGTATAACCCGAACCTTATACGGTTCGGTTTCGGCCGGTTTACCCACTACCCGAAAACCCGAATAACCTGAAACCCGATTTAACCGCCCGAATAACACCCCTAAATATGAAGTGTATGTTCTCCTAAAGCAATGCATACATTGAGAAGGATTATATGCAATGACTACTATGTGAAGATTGAAGAGTGCATAGTGATAGGCAAATAGTTGTAGATCCTTGGTGGCTTTCCTCTTTGCTAGTGCATTTATTCAACAAACCGCTGTTTCTTTCTTCTTGCAGCAAGCCCTATGTTGAACATTTTTCTCTCGATCCAACTGATCATCTGTTAACTTTAATGAACCATTAAATGTTACAGGCGTATCAAATTGTTATGTATTCAAAAGCCGGTTACAAGAATATGCTCAAAAAGCAGGGCTCACGACACCTATTTATCATACCATCAAAGAAGGCCCCTCACACCAGCCATTATTCAGGTCAAGCGTTGTCCTAAATGACGAAAGTTATCATTCTCTGACTGGATTTTTAAACCGCAAGGCGGCTGAACAATCTGCTGCTGAAATTGCTCTCATTGAAATCGCCAAATCCGGAGCTACAGATAAAAGCGTTTCTCATCCCGTGGTACCTATTACTTTCTCAATCTTTATCATAATATACTAAATAGTTTCTCAAACTCATAATTGGTGTAAATTTCTTGTAGCATGAAACGGGATTATGCAAGAATCTACTTCAAGAATACGCGCAAAAGATGAACTACGCAATCCCATCATACATATGCACGAAAGATGAGAAAAAAGGGAGAGAATCCCCGTTTTCTTGTACTGTTGACATAGGTGGAATCAAGTACATTGGTACATCAGCAAAAACAAAGAAGGAAGCAGAACTTAAAGCTGCAAAAACTGCCCTTTTGGCTATACAGATGAGTGCACCTGAATCTAACTGGAAATCCGACCCAGTGGATACAGAATCGGTTTATACGGTGGTCCCCACTAAACGGAAGGAACCTGAGCGGGCAGTTGTGGAGACGGAGGATAAAGTTAATACTAAAAAAAGGAAAAAAGGTAAATTCCTTAAGCAGCGAAGAAAGAAGAAAGTTAGAACGCCAGGTGGCGAAGGTGGGGTTAAAACGGATGATCCTTGTACGAATGAAGTCAAAGATATGAAGGAAAATGGGGAAAGTGTTTTGGTAGTGAATGAGGTCAAAGATTTGAAGTCAAACGGGGAAAGTGAGTTGGTTCCAAATGAAGTCAAAGATTTGAAGTCAAACGGGGAAAGTGCTTTGATTCCATATGGCAACCAGGGTGCTGCAGATGAGTGTTGGTTTGGTTTTTGAATAGAAATGATTTCCATGAGGTGAGGGAGATTTTTGAGTTATTTAAAAGTAGATGTAGATGTTCATTTATAATTGTCATATGATATAATTCATCGGGCGTATGCTTTTTGGAGGTTGTCTGCTTGAAACATGTGATGAAAAGGTGTTACAATTCGGTATTGTAACTATTACTTTGATGGTGGGGTCTTTGGTGGAGACCCATATTCATCATTCATAGTTGTAATATAATCATCGAAAAGGTTACATTGACCAAAATAATCGTTGTGGATTAAAGATTACTCCTTAATCGTAGTGATTTGTTGTTAATTGCTATCATGTTCATCTCACATGAGTTTTCTTTGGCGTATACACTATCCAGTATATTTGTTTCTTTTTTCTTTATTTATTTGCTTTTATCTTCGTTTTTACTTTTCATCATCATTATTTGAAATAAAATAAAAGCTACACGCCAAAAATCAATTACGGAAAAGTGGATTGTATTTCCCACTTTGGACTCTAAAGTGGGTTGCAATCTTACTTTGGACCCAAGAACGAAGTTGAGTTATTACGCTAATTCAAAAAAATAGTTTATGGATTTATGTACTCTTATAACTTTGTTTAATATGTCATATGCTTCAAATGGAAATCGAGTGAATTGGATATTTATTACTAAAGTGTTGTGTTTGAAATAGATGTTGGAAAAGTTGAAGGCTTGTCTCATATAGGAAAAGTTTGCAAGTTTGAACCATTTTATATGTGGTGATACGTATCAATGTTTTAATGAAATAAACCTACCTATTAATACTCCATAGAAGTGTATTAAAAAAATTGATTGTTTATTTATTTATTTATTTCCAACATCCATAACATCTAAAGACTTCATTATATAGATTTATGTCAATGATAAGTCATCTGCCAAAATCAACATCTGGATATGCTTGAATAAAAAATCTTATGTTGGTGGGATACCATAAGCCCAACAAAGTGGTCTTATATAGATAGCCTAATGTTCTTCATAGTGGTCATGTGTGTTTCTCTAGGACATGTTCATGACACCGCTTTAGGGTTTTTGTACATCCTAAGCAAAATGTGTAAGCTTCAGAAGTCCATTTATGGGTTTAAACAAACATCCTAAAGTTAGAATCACTGCTTTGATGAAAAAAAAAATCAAGGAATTTGGTTTTTGTCAAGAGTAAAAATGAAGCTTGTTATATATCTAAACTAGTGGGGGCGTTGCAAGTTTTGTCGTATTGTATAAGTAACGATGCACCCACTTGGAACAGTGTAAAATCTTGGATGACGAATTGTTTTATGAAATACATAAAAAGGCAACATTCATTTTAGGCATCAAGAATTATAGAGATAGATCTGGTGGGCTAAACAAGTTAAGTTACAAAAGTACACAGATGATATTCAAAGATCGTCAAGACACCGAAAAGAGTTTCTACTTATGCAATATGGTTTACGACTGAGTTGACTCGGTATCATAGTTCCACTTATAAGTTGGATGAATTGAGTCCTATATGTAACACCCGACTTTTAAAACAAAAACACCCTGAAAATTTTTCATTTAAAACCAAGGTTTCAATACGTAAAACCATAACAGAAGGGGTATATTTTATTAAAAACGGGTACAAGTGTATCAAGGAGAGTATAAAATACTATAATCTCCTTTGAAGCCGGGCTGCTACTGACAGCATCTATAAGTCCCATTTCTTTAGTCACGGACTCTATCTTTTCCCTTATCAGGATCATGCTAACCTGCAGGGACATTTAACAAATAACATGAGCTACAAAGCTCAGTGAGTAATCATATATGCAAATAACATGTATAAGTAATGCATTCATATATAATTTTCTATATATGATAAGTCTCTTTCTATTCGTCTTTTCAATATCAAGTCCCATTTTATAGCCTCTTACGGCTAACCGTATATATGTTTGGATATCGGATCCAAACCCCTAGCCTTACTGGCTGATCGTATATCTCTTAGGATTTCACATCCTACATCATAGCCTTACAGGCTGAACCATAATAACCTGTAATTGTCAAGCCACGTCAGTTATTTGCACACTTAATCATATCTAACCATTTCTGTCACATGTTTCTTAGTCACAATTGACTGCACCATATTTCCTGGCTATATAAGCCGCACCAAACAGTTTCAACATTTATATCATAGCCATATAGGCCGCACTAGTTGGATATACATCCAATATCATAGCCCTAAGGCCGCACCAACAGGATTCAATAACCCGATATCATAGCCATAAGGCCGCACCATTTAGATTCAAGTTCAATATCATAGCCATATAGGCCGCACCATTTCCATACAACAATATCATAGCCATAAGGTCGCACCAGTTGGATATAACATCCAATATCATAGCCATATAGGCCGCACCAGTTCAATAACATTTTATTTCATAATCATTTATGGCTCACGAGTTTGCCCCGCTTTTGCCTAGACTCACGGCTCCGTTCTTGTCATTTCATTGACTCACGGCTTACTCGGTATTGTTTTTTTAAAGTGGACTCACAGCTCCGTTCTTGTCTATCGTAGACTCACGGCTTATCTGGTATTGTCGTATTATTGACTCACAGCTCCGTTCTTGTCTATCGTAGACTCACGGCTTATCTGGTATTGTCTTTTTCAGTGTATCTTTAAAACCGTCGTTTTTGTCCCCCAAAGCTGTTTCAATCTGTAACAGTCCAATCAACACATATCATATATGATATAAGTGAGATTACTCACCTGGATACTAGCTGCATTTAAATTCTGGTTGTTTCTTGCCTTTGCATGCACCACAACCATTTGTCCCATACCTATATATTCATTTATATACCAAATGATCATAGGTTAATCACCATTTCAGTTGACTCTAATATACAAGAGTCCAATATAACACAATTGGGGACCATTTTTAGATGATAACTTTCACTTACCATCTCTTTACAAATTATAAATTTTTTCCGAAATACGCGTATTTTACTACAGTACCTTCGGGAGGTCGTATACGTATTCCGACAATTTTCTACGAAGTTTCATACCATATTAGACCTATGTTCAAAATCTCAGGTCAAACGGACAAGTCTAGCACCAAGTCCCAAAATTGGACCAAGCCATAACAGAAGGCAGGAGCAATTTGTCCAATATTACTCTGTCGCGACTTCGCGTCGCGATCCACCATGTGGTCGCGTCGCTATCGCTGAACAGCAGGCCAGAAAGCTCCGATTTAATGCTATAAAATCCCATTTTCTCTTGTTAAGTCCTTAATTCTTGACTTAATCACTAGGAACTTATTCCAGGACAAAAACCATTCATTTATTTCAGTTTCTAAACAATGGAATTGGTAATTCCAATCCATTTCTAGAAATTCCCGTTTTTGCATTTTTGATCCAAAAACCAAAATTATCAAAGATTAATCACTTCTACTGATTTATTTCAACAAATATATCATTTGGAATTCATTATAACCCATTAGAATCAAGTTGATCATAAAAACTTGTAATCTAGGGTTCATAATCAAAATTCCAAATTTCAACAATAGCAACATACTTTCATGTTCTTGAAATATGTTCTTAGCACATAACATATTTGAGGTTTAGAATCATTAAACCTCTTAGTTCATGATTGAAATTTCAGTCATCAAAGTCTTCCCACGAAGAACACACAAGACTTAGGTTAGAACTCAAATTACTAACCTTATTTGCTTGAAAACTTCCAATTCCTAGCCATTAATCCAATTTCATGCTTCAATCTTCATGGATTCTGCAGAAATCGCACCCAAGAAATCCTCCCGATGCTTCTAAAATGTTCAGCTCTCGTAATTATGGAGAAAATTCTCTTTTATATTTTCCAGATTTACATTTTTAGTCCCTAAGTTCCATTTCTTGAACTTTTGGCACTTTTATCACATTTGTCACATATAACTTTCATTCCTTATACTTTTGCCACAAGCAAACAATATTTTTACATAATTGGTCCTTTACATGGTCAAATGACCAAATTACCCTTTTATGGTAAAATGACCAATTTACCCCTTTTTGCTAGAATTAACTTTTGAATACTTATCACAAGTATTTGGTGTTACACTATATGCTTAAACAATGAGATAATCACACACACACACACACACATATATATATATATATATATATATATATATATATATATATATATATATATATATATATATATATATATATATATATATATATATATATATATATATATATATATATATATATATATATATATATATATATATATATATATATATATATATATATATATATATATATATATATATATATATATATATATATATATATATATATATATATATATATATATATATATATATATATAACTGTTTGGCCCTCGGTTCTTCAAAAACATAATTTGCACTTATTTTGTCAATAATATTAAGTTAATAATTATCTTCTAGCTTCTGAAAGTAAATGAAAAGTTTATTTTCGAATTTTAGTAATAAATGTAACAGTTTATTTTTCGTTCTTAGGAAACCAAAATTAATTATGCCTGACGGTTTGGTTCGTGGTTTTTTAAAAATATATTATCGGTTTCAGTTATTTGGTTCCTTAACCAAGGTCATCTTAAGTGAGCAAAAAATCGTTGGAATCGAACAAATTTTGATTATATAAGTCTAATTAATATCTTATTTGTTAATTTCAAAAAAGACACTAAGTTTTCAAAAAGTTTCGATTTTGACACTCTGTTATTGTTTTTCCAATTAAGTTACTAAGTTTTTAAAAAATTTTAATTAAGTCACTATGTTTTCAATTTTGTTTCAATTTTGACACATTGGTGCCACATCAGGATGCCATGTCAGCACCATGTCATCAAAACTGACACGTCACCATGCCACGTCAGCTGACAACCGGGTTAACCGGTCAAGTGGTCAAAATTGAAACAAAATTGAAAACATAGTGACTTAATCAAGAAAAATTAAAAAGTTAGTGACTTAATTGAAAAAAAATAATACAGTATCAAAATCAAACTTTTTTGAAAACTTAGGGTGCGTTTGGTTGCGGAAAACTGTTTTCCGTTTTCCAATTTTCATTTTCAGAAAAATGGAGTGGAGTTTTTATTTACATTTTCAGTAGAACACGCGTTTGGTTAATGTAATTGAGTTTTCGTTTTCCGTTTTAGAAAATTAGAAAACCCGTTTGGAAATGTGTATTTTCTGTAAGTTTCATTTTCTATTTTTTTATTTCAAATGATACAATATAACACATATTTGAACACCTGCACTCACCCACCACCCATCATCCACATACACCCCCACCCCTAGGGTGGAGGTGGGTAGGGTGGGATGGGTGGAGGTGGGTGGGATGAGATGGGGTGGAGGTAGGTAGTGGTTGAGTAGGTTAAGGTAGGGGTGGGCTGAGGTTTGTAGGGTGGGGTGGATGTGGGTAGGGGTAGGGTGGGGTTGGGTATGGGTAGGGTGGGGTGGGTAGGATGGGGACCGTGGGGTGGGGTGGGGTGGGTGAGGTTGGGTTGGGGGTATGGCTGGGTAGTGTGGGTAGGGTGTGTAAGGGTGGGTGAGGTGTTGGTAGGTTGGGGTGGAGGTGGGTTGGGTTTGGGTGGGGTTAGGTAGGGTAGGGGTGGGTAAGGTAGCTGGGGTAGAGGTGGGTAGGGTGGGCCGGTGGGGTTGGGTGGAGTGGGGTAAGGATTAGGTTGTGTTGGGTGGATATGTGTGTAGGGATTGTATTCTTGGAAAAATTTGAAAATAGAAAACTTTGTAAAACAATAATTTTGAGTTTTCCAAGTTCTATGTAATTTTGGAAAATAGAAAATTTTTATTTTCTAGAAAAATTTTGGAAAATTTGATTAATGAAACGCGTTTTCTAACTTTTCATTTTTCTTAGAATTTTTTTTGAAAAACTAGAAAATTTCTCGTAACCAAACACACGCTTAGTGTCTTTTGTTGAAATTTACTTAAAAAAAAAAATCAATTCGAATTGAAAATTTGTTTAATTCATAACGGGCAACCATTTAGCTCGCGGATTGTATCTGGACCCACGTAAAAGTTAGAACGGCTCACTCTTCGGTATTTACGTTTCTTTTAATGGAGATGGAGCGGGTTATGTTGAAAGTGAGACCAAATCCATTTGACAGATGTTGCAGTTTCCGGCATTCATGACGCAGTACCCGACATCGACGAGGATCATTCCGGCGTCGCTTCTTCTTCCTCCGCAGTGGCCTCAACCGCACAGCGAGGAACTACTTCTTGCTATCGAGGAGTCTGATTTCGAAGAAAAGGTCCGTGTATATTTGTATTTAACTGTCTTAGCGTGTAATTTGTGAAATTCGCTGCTTCATGCAAATATCCGTGTTGAATTTCTTAAATTTTATGAATTAATAGACATGATTTCAGTCGCTCCTTAATTAAATTTCGTTCCGAAGATATTCTCACCTGACTGTATGATACTGATTCGATTTCATATGTAAAAAAAACCTAGTTGCGTATTTTAAACTAATATTGAATGTAAAATTGAACTCCAGATCTATGGTTCAGTAACATGATTTTCTTGAACCTGCTATACCTGTGCTTGTCTGTATCTCATCTTTGTTTTCGTAGCACAATACTTGATGTACTAACATTAATTGATGAGATTGTGATCGTCCTGTCAACAGCCAGCTGATGATTGATTTTCGTTTAGTATCTGGATTTACATCCTGGTGAATCCTGCCCCCTCATAATTGAGTTTAGTTTCAGTCGGATCTAAAGTGATAGAATAGTCCGTCAAATGTTCATATACCAAATTCCTTAAGGACTTAATGTTGATCCAACTAAAATTATGTTCCACGGGCACTTCGTCAAGAAACTGTGGTAGAGTCAACTCATTGTTTTTTAAGTATTTCGTGAAAAGGCTCAATCAATCTACTATAATGCACACTGGTAAGTGAAAATTTGTCCAACTTATTCTTAAAAATTGAGAGGTAGGTTCCTTGTTTAGATAACATGTTATCTGATTTGCTGATTTGAGACAAGAGCAAGTGAAAATTCATGAATAATGAACGTCTTATTTACATAACTCTAGTCTATTGCACTAATATAATGTTCTAGTGGCAATAGCTCTGTTTAAGCACTTAACTTCTACCTACCCCTCTTTCATTCACTTTCTTCGTTTTCTCATCATTATAACTGATATTCATATCTATGATGCATTTTTTTTGCAGTATAACGAGATCAGGAAGATAAATAGCAACCTTATTGTGATAGGGAAAACATCAGTTGAGAACGACAAAGAAGACTTTGACAATGATGCAGATGATGATGATGCAGATAATGCAGAAGAGTCCGAAGGTGATGAGTTTGAACAGGAAACGGGTTGACTTTCATATCCTTCTCTTTGCTGCACACTTAGAATGGAATGTCTTTGATAGTATCGCGTACTATGTAAAACTTTTGTCTATTACCAAAAGATTAAAGCTCGATATGAAACCTTGAATAGCTCAAAATACCTATAACTATAAGTACTAATGCTTGATAAATTAAGTTTGTTTGCAAACTGAACTTGAAATTGGCTGAGAGCACATTTCCAACAACTTCTGATATTGGTTGACCACAGCCTTTTGGCCGAAAGTCCAAATGAATCGAAATGATTTATGATTATGATAATTATGCTTGATATAGCACGCTGGTTTCTAGCTGGACCCAAGAATATTAAACATATGTTAAGTTCAAAAAGGTCGATAATAATATGAGTCAATATCTTATTAATTCAAGCTTGGCTTGTTATATGTTTGAATCAAACTTCGATTAAAATTTTAATTCGATAGATCTTGAATCATACTACAAAGACTTCATCTTTTCGCAACATAATATTGTTACAAAAATGTGACCATCAAGACCAAAAAACAAAGAAAGAATGATGCTATTATACAGTTTTAAATATTTATTTAATTATTGATAACACCATAAACATAAAAATAAATTTACGTGTTACGCAAATATGAAACATAAGCATACACTTAAATTTATATTTTCATTGTTTTTTCAAAAGCACTGATAAATACTAAAAATAAGCAAAAGCCTGTTAGTTGGTTTTGGACAAGGCCCACTTTTGATCCAGCCCATGGATCCATACAAAAGATTAAAATTTCAGCGTCTTTTATAAAACGAAATTAGGGTTCCCGTTCTATTCCAGTGGAGTTACCAAACTCTATTCCTATCCTCTGCCGCAGTTTCTTGCCGGAGTTTGCCCTTCAGGTATGTAGAATCGCCGTTCGTTGTTAATTGATTTGTGCTAGTTTCGTATTAGATTTACTTTATTGAACTCGCGATTCGAAATTGTTGGGTATTCTATAGGAACGATGACAACGAGATTGAGGAAGAACCGTAAGAAGCGCGGCCACGTGAGCGCCGGGCACGGTCGAATCGGGAAGCACCGAAAGCATCCTGGAGGTCGTGGTAATGCCGGAGGAATGCACCACCACCGTATCCTTTTCGACAAGTACCATCCAGGTTACTTCGGTAAAGTCGGTATGAGATACTTCCACCGTCTCCGCAACAAGTTCTATTGCCCAATCGTTAACGTCGACAAGCTCTGGTCCATGGTGCCACAAGATGCCAAAGAGAAGGCTTCAGCTGATAAGGTTCCAATCGTAGACGTTACTCAGTTCGGTTACTTTAAAGTGTTAGGAAAGGGAATGGTTCCGCCGTCGCAACCAATGGTGGTTAAGGCGAAACTCATTTCGAAGACTGCTGAAAAGAAGATTAAGGAGGCTGGTGGTGCTGTTCTGCTCACCGCTTAGGTTTGTTTTCATTTGTCAATGACAGTTTTGTTTATCACTGCTAGATTAGGGTTCATGGATGATCACTCTGTTTTGGTGGAATTGAGCTTGATGCATCATCGTTATATTGATTTGGCTTGCATGATCTTTCATTTTGATTTTAGTTTCAGTTTCTCATTGATATAAAATTGGATGATCGACTAATTTCACTAAACGGTGAATGGTTCGTATTAAAACACCGGATGCAAAACAATATAGTATGGCTTTTTATGATCTAGTTTTGGGCAATACTTAAAGACTACACCAGATTCACAATCCGTTCAACTCTCCAGAATTTAATGGTTTTATTGATTCCCATGCCACATTAGCATTCCAGTTATCTATTGAACTCTACAGATTACGATTGTATTTCATGGTATGCCAACATGACATTGGAGTTAATTTATTGTATGGCAGCTTGTCATTCCATCTCATTCAACCTCTCCATTGAACAATGCATCGTGTGAATGCTCTAATATAACTTAAAAGTACGTATGAATGTGCTTTTTGAAACTTAATAATCGCTTAAATGACCAAAATGCGAGGTTGACATTTAAAAAATGGCAATCTTTTTGGTAATTCTATGAAAGGGTTAAGAACATGTAACAGGAAACCGTTAATAAGTGTATCTGAATAATGTATGTAGAGGGTTAAGTAGTGTTTGGTATGTAGTAACCAAAACATGGAATGAAAAGATCATTTTTGTTCACAAAGATTACTTTTTATGGGTTAAGTTTTATTTTATAGCGGAGGGGTGTTTTCTATTCATATGTTGCAAATATAAATTACTTTCACTAACATAGGAGCAAATTGTAGCAAAGGCTACGTGGTTGGCAAAATGTTTCACTCTAGAGGCTAAAAGTTTTCTAATGTTTTTTTTTATTCTATTGAATGATAGGTATTAATAATAAATT
This sequence comes from Cichorium intybus, assembly GCA_023525715.1. Lineage (NCBI taxonomy): Eukaryota > Viridiplantae > Streptophyta > Magnoliopsida > Asterales > Asteraceae > Cichorium > Cichorium intybus. The sequence continues at coordinate 15,285,550 of CM042013.1, read as the reverse complement.
ATTTTTATTAATATAAGAAGAAATTACAAAATTGGTCATTGTAGTTGGCAAAAAGTTAAATTTCTAGCATCTGATCAAACCAAGAATGAAATTTCTTGCCATTTTAGTCCTTGGCCATTGTATAATGACTAAAATACATTTTCTAATTATTTTCTTGTTCCTTTAATTGATTTTGATTAAATGAGTGTTTGATAGTCTCTTAATCTAATGATTAAGAGGCATTGAACCATTCAGAACATTTGTTTGATAAAAATATGACACATGAATGAGTTGAATGAGTCAGAGCTTTTTAATGGCTTTTTAACATTTGTTTGATAAAAATATGACACATGAATGAGTTGAATGAGTCAGAGCCTTTTAATGGCTTTTTAACCATTCAGCTTCAAAATGTATTTGAATGACATCTTCTAGCTTATCTTTCAAAATATTCCAACATTGTCCTTTAACCTAAAACCCTATATTTCATTTTCTTTTTCATCAACGGTGCTTTCTTTCCCCCTCCCAAACGTTAATCGTGACCAAAGAAATCGCCTCCGGCTGCCGACGTCTCTTTGCCGCCACCCTCATGCCCTTGTTCCAGCGGCCGCTTCATCGTCTCGCCCACCTATTTCCGCTTGCCCCATTAGACCTTTACGTCAGGTGTGGTTAAGTGATGTATTCTTCCAATTACTCTGATGGTTTGTGATCTTCTTTGCTTAAATTGATTTTGGTCATTTGTGTCGATTCTATCATTTCTTTGATTTTACTTGCTTCCTGTGTTGTATACGTTTCCATTGTGCCATAGAATTTATTTTACTTTTTTTTTTCCCGTTTTGTCGTTGTATCCGTTTCCAATTACTCTGATGGTTTATGATCTTTGCTTGTGATTGAAATTGAAAGTCTTTAATTTAGTTTCCTTTTTTTTTTTTGCCGTTTTGTTGCTGTGGATTTCGTAAGCCCTCAACACTAATTTGTGATGGTATTTCTTGTAATCTCTTCTCAGTATACGACATTGTGACTCAACTGTTCAATTCAACATTACTGTGGATTTCTACCGTTCAATTCAACATTGCTTTGGAATTTGAAGCCTCCAAACAAAGTACTCCCTCCGTCCCAAAATGATAGTCCACAGACAAAAAACACACAGATTAAGAAAACATTAAATGCATCTTATTTTTTCCCACAAAATGACTGTTTTACCCTTTCTTTGCATTTAATGTCGGCACTAAATGTGTTGGCTGTTACAATTACAGTTAGAGGTATTTTGGTAAAGATGTCATTTATATTTAGAAGTGGACTAACATTTTGGGACAAACTAAAAAGGAAACATGGACTATCATTTTGGGAGGGATGGAGTATGTGTTATAGACAACAAACCCAATTGTCATAAAAAGTGCCATTTTCAAATTCTCGAGCCAATTAAGCTCGGACTCATAACCATGAATGGATATAATGCTTTTAAGTTTTAAACCAAAGAGATTGATTGTCATGAAAAAAGTGCCATTTTCACTTGAAGATTAATACTTTATTAAAAGCATCTAATGAACTACTCCCAACCCATGTTTATCTTTACTAGCTAAAACTGAACCCCATTGACCCAATGAATCTCTCAACCATTGTCATTGCCTCCCAAAAAAATATAGTACCTATGGTTCTCCAAGTACTTAATAACAATGCTCCACAAGCGAAAAATAGACATCTAATAAATACCTAAGGACCCCAACATCGGGTTTAAAAGCATAGGACGACCTCCAATTGGAAGCATATTGACCTTCCATGTAGACAACTTCTTCTCGAATTTGTCTATAATGGCCCTCCCCCCGGTAAATCTCGACGTAAAATAACCAACTTGAAGACCCGTATAAACGAAAGGCAAGTTTGTAGTGTTGCACTGCATAACTAAAGCTAAACTGAACAAGCTAAGCTGAACAACCACCATCCTGAACACCCCAATTCCATATAAGTTGGATTTTTGAAAATTGATCTACAACCCTGAATCCATATAAGAGCACTAGAGAATGTTAATAATATGTAAAATATTATTTCTTGTATATTCTTCTAAAATCACGTCATCCATATAAATTAAGTGAAATAAATCCAACCTAGAATCACCAACTTTGACACGATGGTATAGCCCAACTGTCATTGCATCATCTACAACCATATGTTACCTTTCCATGGCCTATATGAACAAAAACGGAGATAGTGGACCACCGTGTCTTAGCGCCCGTCTAATATGAAAATCATCTGATAAAAACCACATACCTAGTTGAAACTAAACAAGCATGAATCTAACTAGACCAACTTTAAGAAAATCCCATAAGTCATAATTTGATGCAAATAATCCCATGAAATAGAGTCATATGCTTTTTTGCAATTTACTTCGAACAAAATAAGTTTTTTCTTCTTCTGTTTATGTCAACCACCAATTTCGTTGACTATTGACGAACCATCTGAAATGTATCTACCTTTAATGAAAACCGACTGTTCCTCATCAACACCCGAATCCTCAAATTTTGCTAATCTGACAGCAATAAGGTTTTGAAATAATCTTGTATTGAACCCAAATTAGAGTAATTTGATGAAAATATTTTATATCTATTGGGTTGGCGACTTTAGGGATTAAAGTAGTGGAAGATGAATTTCAACCCGAGGGAAAATGTGAATTATGAAAGAATTGTTGAACAAAGCCGAAAACATCATGTTGCATCAAGTATCAATACCTCTGTCACTTCCACATTCTTATACAACCTGTCTAACCTCTTACAACGAAGGTTGGTTTACGAGACCAATAATCTGGCTTGGAGTATTTGCTCATGCTTTAAAGAGGCATATATCGGATTATTGCTCTATAAAAATTACAATTTAGATTATGGTCCATTTATTTTCAAGTTTTTTAATTCCTGACACTTAACTGGAGGGTTTTGATGAAATTATACAAAATACATGGTCAATGTTGAAAGATGATGGTAACATGAAGAAACTTAAAATGCTTAAAGGGAAGATCGAACTCTAGAATATCAATTTCAAAACAAGTTTAACATCTAACATATATCTCAACCTTGCGGTTTAATTTTGATTTATTAGGTATTTTAGGTTAATATTATGGATTAGGATGTAAGTAATAATTACATAAAGGACTTATTATTTCTGATATCACATATTATATGAAATTATAATTTTGAAATCATATATATTAATAATAAAACTTTGAGGTATTATGATAATATAAACGGTTTGGGGCCGGGTAAAAGGATCAAGTATGAGATCGGGTAGATGGGATCGAGTATGAGATCAGGAAATCAGGTGGGTAGAAGCCTAATACTATAACTATCCTAAACATACATAATTTTTAGAAAAAACGGCATACAATGTCTCACGACCATGTATCCGACCCAAAACATGTCCCAAAATCTTTTGGTTCGGTTTTTCCCATAAGATTCAGAGTATTTCTACAATCCGGAGTTCTAAGGTCGTGTGTTATTACATATATGATAAATGTGAGGGTGAGTATGAGAAAAAAAACTAAAAAACTATTCTCGGCCCTTATTATATAATTACACCAACCTCCATATACCAAATCCAAAATTCATCAAATTGACAAATGATAATTGCAAACATAAACTCGACTGTTTTAATCACTAAAACATAATAATAGTAATAAGTTATTATGCTCGACTTTGTTATATTATATGAGTGTGACTGTTATGCGATAAGAAGAGATGATAAAGTGGTTAACCCTTATTTGACAACCATTTTACTCAAGAATTTATATTATTTTGCACAAAGAAACAAGTTTAGACAGAAAAACAACATAACATTTACACAGGGCCGGTCCAAACAGTTTTGGGGCCTGGGGCGAGAAGCAAAAAAAATGTCATTCAAAGACTAAAATGTAGTCAAACCATTATAAAAAAAATTTATAAATATATATTTTCTATCGTTTTTCATTAGTAATAGTTTTAACGATACAAATAGCTTACACCAACTGATAGGGGTGTGCATTGGTTGGTTTGGGTCGGTTTTGGGGTAAAAACCGAACCCAAACCGATCAATTCGGTTTTTGGGTTCTAGAACCCGTCGGTTTCGGTTTCTAAGTGGGTTCGGTTTCTAAAGTCGGTTTTGGGTCGGTTTCGGTTTCAACCCATGGGTTCGTGGGTTTTGGGTTGGAAACCAATTTCCAACAATTATAAAAAAATTTATAAAAATAATAAACACATTCTATCAATTATTTTTAGTCATCATTTACATGGAATAACAACTTGATACATTTTTATACACTTAACTCTATAAGAAATAATGTACTGATGTAATATTTGACGTATTCAAGTGCATATTCTAACGGTTATTAGAAACTCAGTAAAAGATATGGAAAAATAAATAAAAATACGTCAATCTACATTACCGATGCATTTTGCAAGTGTCATTAACTTGACGTAATCAATACCCTAACATACTATAATATATATCAAATATTAATAATATATTAAATATTTTTAGGTTTGGGTCGGTTTTAGGGATTGGGTCGGTTTCGGTATTAGTGGGTCGGTTTTGGGGGGTGAAACCGAACCCAAACCGAAATATTCGGTTTTTAAATTTCCAAACCCAAACAGTCGGTTTTTGTTTTGATTTCGGTTTTTCGGTTTCGGTTTTGTCGATTTTTTCGGTTTTTCGGTTTCCGGGTTCAGTTTTGCTCACCCCTACTAATTGCAAAGATCTGCCAATTTAAAAATACAAAATATTTCTTCTTGCTTTTTAGATGCAAAATAATTAATAACGTAAGAAGATCAATTTTTTCTATCATAACTTTCTTTATACATACGATAGCCAAACCATTCAACATTTTCTGTGACATCGATAAACTCAAGTAATTCTTTAGTAGCTTCAACTTTGAAAACTTATTTGTGTTGATGCTACGATGGCATGAATTGTTAGTAATATTCTATAGGCAATAAAAATATTCTGATAACAATCGGAAGCCTAAACAAATCCCAAAATTTCAACCGTGGACACTTATATTATTACGCAAAGTCATTTGCAACACTTTTATTTAAGAAAAAAAAATATAATTGAATCCATACCAGACAAATATTAGTAGCAAATGACTTAATATCAAGTAAAAATTCAAAAATCTCAATAATTAGTAGCAAATGACTTTAACACATGAAAGTATAATATCACAAAGCGTAATGTTAATACTATGACAAAGACATGATATATATAAAGCATTCGGGTTAATTTCAAGTAATCGTTTTTGAACACCTTAATGTTTTTTTTTTTCATATTAGAACAATCATCATAACATTGACTCGTTATATCATTCACATTAAGATCTAATAATTTAATGCATCTAATAATTAATTGAAATGCCTCAACAAATTTCATTTTGTTAAAAGACGAAGATAAATGTATATATTACGTAGGACACACAAATTTTGGGCCCCCTAAAACGATGAGTCCTAGGCGATCGCCCGTATCGTCCACCGTCTGAATCGGGTTTGTATTTACATAAAAGGGTGTGCCAAATAAACCCCATGATATAAAATATATATAAAAATCAACTCATACAACATGCATCAAATATTATTTAAGATTACCCTTACATATAAGGTGCTACTATTCGTACCCACTAACACACAAAAAATAAGGGAGGTTTTAAAACATTGACATGACATATGATAATAAGTTTTTTGGTCATATCATTATCATGTTACATGTCCACGTGAGTATCCTCCTGATATGACGATAAATATATCTATTTTTTTTTTATAAATCACTTATAAAATCTATCTTTTTACATCTGTTTTCCTTTTGTGTAATTATTTTCGGTCTAAGAATAGAATATGGAAAAAAGAAAAACAAGTATATTTGACAGTAATTTTTTAGAAGCTGTTAAAACTTTTTAGGTTTTAACTTTAAAAATATTAAATTAAAAAAAAAGTTTCGTTTAAGATATAAATTTTTAACTTTTATTTTAAATAAAAAAATTTAATCTAAAAGCTACTTAAATAGCTTTTACCTCTATGATTATATGTAATTTTTTATATTTTAAAATTTTACAACTACTTTATTAAACATGTATATAAAGAAGAAACTACACCTTTCAGCTAATATATGTTTTTGTCAAAAATACCTATAATCAATATATGAAATTGATGCCAATAGTTCAAAAATGGAATCACCGATCACTTTTTAAAGTTTAAACTGTCCCTTCTTGTTATAATTTAGTAAAGTTTTTTTCATAAAAAGTTTTAATATTGGAAAATAGAATTGTAATTATACAAGAAAAAAATTAAGATATAGTTATAAGTAACAATATACTATGTTATATTTTTTGTATTTAATCCGTTTTATTATTTCACTGATACACATGAGAAGTCTAAATATGATCTAAAGCCAAATTAAAATACGTACTCACTTTGCCTATTTGTAATTGTTTGGACCGAAATTGTCCATTCTAAATGATTTTATTTAGCTATACAAATAAAAAAATATGCAAATTTAATGATTGCTTTATGTTCTTAAATCATATTATCCCATCAGATATTTTAAGGGTCAGATATTTTAAAAACACATTTTTTGTAATAATTTTCGTAATTCAAGGAAAACTTAAATGTTAAGTTAAAAGAAAAACATGATTTTTTAAAGCACCTTCGGGCTCCGGTGAATTATGAAGGCAAGATTTTTCTTGAACTTAAAAAACACCATATTTTTTTTTTTACATTTTACTATTTTTTCTCAATAGTATTTTCGTATTCTCTTAATATATTTTATAATAAATATTTGTTACTATTAAAGAATTAACAGTTTATTAAATGTGAGTAAAAAGCATACATTCTTTATTGTAAAAACTTTTATTAAAAATATTTATGAAGACGATTAAAATAACATGAATATAAAATATTCAAATAATATATTGATTCATTTTTTGGAACAACAAATTTATCCTACTCCTATTCCTACAATAATCACCAATAAACCACTAATTCCTCCTAGGTTTTTATATTTTTATAACTACGTATATAACCAAAAGAAAATCTATATCAACATTATGTCCTTAAACAATAAAAACAACAAAGTACAAAATAGAGCTCAGTAAGACTTTTGCAATACATGAACAAATATTTAACTGTTTGAAGAACCACATGGATCGGATATTTTATAAAGTTAAATCTTTTTAAATAAATTGAATAAAATTCAAACTTTAGAAAAAAAATTGGAAAATGCAAATAGAAATATATTAAAGGAAATGGGCCTAAATTTTATGTACAACATGGGTCAGAAACCCCACTGACGTACGAGAAACTGTTGAAATGACGCACTGCACTGTTGATTTGTACATTTTCTCCTAGTACCTACAGTGCACCGTGAAAACATTAGTAAGTTAAGTTTACCAAAACTTAACATGCTATCTAACTCACCGGCTCAATCACTAATTATAATAAAAAAAATTAATATCATGTAAATATTTATAAATTGACAAATCTATTGTATTGCTTTCTACCTTTTGATCATACTCACATTCCTACTCATGTTAAATTGTGACAAGTGTCATATTTAATAAAAATAATAATATTTAAAGACACATGTCATAATATAATATGAGTAGAAATATGTGTATGAATAAAATGTAAGAATAAATATAATTTCTCATCTATAAAAAGATGTTAGTGAAAACGGATGTCATATATTTTTGGATTTTGAAAAATAACTAACTTTTATGGAACACGTCATTCTAGTGTTGGTGAGTGGTAGATGTGATTTAACTTTTATATACTCCGGAATCTGACACTATCCATGCTGGACAGACACCATACGGATACACACTTCGAAATATTTACACATACACATCTTATGTTTTCTTCATTTCTTTCATACTTTCCACTATATACCCTTTGTTTTCGTCAATCTTATTGTAACATAAAAAAATGAGTTCACTGAATCAAGTTTAAGAAGAGAGCTCTGCGAGGCTATCTTGTTACTTACATAATCTCAAAAAACCCAACCCGACAAGATTTACCCACATCAAGAAAGATGTGAGAGACGTTTTGAGTTTTCTTTATTGGCTCTCGGATATGTGGCAATATACATTTCTAACATAATTACAATTTCATTAATATTGTTATGATCGATTCTCTAATAATTTGTAGATTCGTAGATTTTTTAGTTGCATGCGATCAATGATATTTATAGGCAGTATCCCTTTGAAAAAGGCAATATTTATAGACAATGTTCCTAGCAGTTATCATGGATGACAACAATCAGACCCTTCCTATAGCTTAGCGTACTGTATGGACACGGCATATATTGTCACATTTTGGTCCTAATTCCTTATGAGGCTAAAGGAATATATTACGAACATTAGGGAAGTAGCCTTCAAAACCAATATATTCGATTATCCTGATATTGCCCTTAGTCATTTCTTCTATATTCATATTGTGGATATTATTGTTGGAATTTGTTTAGGGAATTGCTATCGATGACTAGAAAAAATTTGAGCAATCAAAGGTTTGTCTTGTATGACATGCAAATCTTATAAGAAAATTTGGCTAGGTTACAAAAAGTATAGTCGAGCTAACGTAAGTGGCTTGGCGATATTGGTAATGCGAAATGGGTCGTAGCTTATTTTCCTAACATTCATTTTTAATATAATGACAGATGATATTTCCTATGTTGTGACAATCTTTTCGATGGATAAAGATAATGTTATCCGGTGAGGGCTCCAATTTCCGTAAGGACTACAGGGACAACTCGTCCACCATTTCGTCAACGGCAATAATGTCAAACACAATCATTGGATTTGATGCAATCGCATATGATGATCAGCCATTGGCCGTAATACGAACTTGATGATATAATCACATGTTACGAACATCCGTACAATATAATTTAGCCGAATTTTATTTATTTATTTTCGTTATTTATTTATTTATTTTAAAATTCCTTTTTAGCTTTTGATCAACTTGATTTTAGTTTTTTATTTATTTGTTTATTCTTATGTTTTTTTGTTTTTTCTAGCTTTTTTTTTTGCTTTATTTGGTTTTCAGTTTTTTTCGTTTACAACTCGTTTTGTCTTTTTTAACTCGTTTTCGATTATTAGGCTTAAAAATCAAAACAACTTTTGGATCTTGAATCATAACAAATTTTAGATCATTAGTGTAACACCCCATTTCTCAAAATCAAAGTTTGTAACCATAATTACAAAGTTTTACATTAAAAAAACTTGATTGAACAAAAAAAATCGTTTTACAACTTAAAATATTGTTTAGGGTAATACAACCAAAGTACAGCACCATAGTTCAAACATTCCGATAATGTACATGTCCTACTAACAACACCCGCTAATGCTCCCAAAAGTCTTTTAGGCTTTATCTACTTCACCTGGGTACACAACATTATCACAAAAACAAACATAAAAGTCCTGTGAGTAATGTGGGTTTTTAACCCCAAAGAATTTGCGATAAAGTGATAAATAAGCAAATACTATAGACACCGTATAAAACTCATTTCTTTATATATATATATATATATATATATATATATATATATATATATATATATATATATATATATATATATATATATATATATAGGGCTAGGTTACATTAAGAACCACAATTATTGTGTGGTCGTAAGGACAAATCTGGTGCGTAGAATTCAAATGATCAATGGTTGTGATTAATTACAGAATATTTATTTTTTTAAATTAAAAAATTATTAACTTTCCAATTATATCATTCTAAAGGGTAATATGGACATTTTATGTTTTTTCAAATATGGAATGTGAGATTTTCATGGGATTAAATTTCAAATTTAAATTTTATTTCAAATTCAAATTCGAATTTCTTTTTAAATTCAAACTTCAATTTTGATTCTTTATCTGAGTTCTTAACCGTTTACATTCTATTAGAATTAATTACAAAAATATACATTAGAATGATACTGCAAATTTAAAAGTAAATTAACCATTCTGGTAGAATAAATTACAAAATCATACTTATATAAATTACAAAATTATACAAAAATCAGATTTATATGAAAGTAAATTAAACATTTTATTATAATGAATTACAAAATGATATTTACATTGTATTGTGTAGCATCAAAATGACTAAAATAATATATTAGAATCTAACAAAATATACATTCATTCTGACAGAATATACGATCATTCGGACAGAATATACACGGTTACTCTTCAATTCTTCTACTGTATGTGAAATGTATCCACCAAAAACTCATGTGGTAACATGTCTAACTAATTGACTGTTGAAGAAATTGCTATTCTGGAATCAATCTACGCTTCTCGAATCATTCTTGGGGTCATGAGGTTGTTGAACAAATACAAAGCCATATTCATAAATTTTTTTCATTCTGATATAGACCTGCAAATCATTTTGAGGGGTGGAGGTGAGAGATAAAACACTTAGTAACACACACCAGATCTGGGATTTATTGTTGTTGCTACAACTTACATTCTCGTGCTTCAAATTCTAGAACAAAAATTGTTCTTGATAAAGTTTTGAATACAATCTGGTTTTTGAATCATCCTTGAAGTTTTTGAAACCTTGCTTGAAATCCTAGAATCATGCTTCTTGAATGCACATTCAAAGTTCTTGAATGAACATTCTGTTAGAATGTGCATTCTGTTCTCGAATCATACTCTGTGGAAGCAACAGGGTTTGTGATGGTGGCTGGTTCATGGTGGCAATGCTTGCTGATGGTGGAGATAATGATGGCGGCAGGGCCTGTCCAATGAGTTTTAATGCCCTGGGCAAGATAACAATTTTATGCCCTTATAAATAGACAAAACACATAAATAAAAAATTGTATAAAACAAAAATGGAATAAAATTTGTAGTCAAACAAAATTCATACTAAAACAAACCAAAAACAACAAATATGACCTAAAAATATGCATTCGTTCATTTTTTTAAAGCAAAAACTTCTATTAAGATGAATTGTAAAGTGATCTAAAAATAAACCATAGCATCAGAAATCCAAGATGAACTCTAGAAATTTATAAATTACCTGATTTCAAACTCAAATAGGAGAAATCGGGGATGATAACATTGGATAAATAAAAAAAATTAGCCCAATGATTAACTATGGCTAACTAATCTAATAAAACTTTGAACAGAACAACAACATACCTAAGCAGAAAATCAGCAATCAAATTCAAAACCGAAATTAAAAAAACCAATTGGAACAAATTGAATCACTAATTAGAACTACAAAAAGAAAACATGATTTGAACAGACTATCTAATAAAAATTAGAACAAACCTGATTCCATTCAGAATGCAGAACCGTGATAGCGTGACTCAAGCAGGAATGGAAACACTAATCAGAACTGCAAGTAGGAATGGAATCCGAATCACAAAATACGAAGAACTTAGAAAAGAAAATATGTAATATAAATTGGCACTAACCTGCATCAATTCCGGTCTTCAAATCAGAAGTCGTCACTTAGAAATCGGAAATCGGAAATCGGAAACCGGAAGTCAAAAATTAGTAATCGTCACTCAAAAGTCAGAAATCGGAAGTCGGAGTTACTAATCAGAACTGGGATTCGATTGCAATAATCAATTCGTCACTCAAAATTCAAAACCGGTGGGCGGTGGCGGTGGAATTTTTCGATCATCCTGTTTTTCAATCGAGTTCTCCAATATCAGTTACTCAATTTCCGCCTCTTCATCCTTCTCACGCATCTCCAACTCCATCCAGGACTGATTCAATTACGGCATCTAATGAAAAGGAGGATTTAGGTAGTTACCATAATAATAGGTCAAATATTCCATAATTGTAGGATTTCATTTAAAACTTATTTAATTCCATATTTATTAAATTACCTAATTACCCTTGGCTGATTCTGCGATATGATTGGTCCTTACGACCACACAATAATTACAGTTTTTAATATATCCTAACTATATATATATATATATATATATATATATATATATATATATATATATATATATATATATATATATATATATATATATATATATATATATATATATATATATATATATAACTGTTATTCTAGTAATTTATATATTCATAGTTATAATCATAAATGATTATAAGTGATATTCTAATCATTTAGACTAAGTTACATAATCATTTATGATTAGATAATAGCAAACAGAAAACAAATAACCTTTAATTATAAATGATTATAATTATTAGATGAAGCCTGTCCACAGTTATAATCATAAATGATTATACTAATCATTTATGATTATAACTATAATTATAAATGAATATTGCACATATCATGAGGCATTTTAGAACACTTTTCAATTAATTAACTTTTTAAACAACATTAACTTATTCTCCCAGCAACACATCACAAAAAAAAAGAATTAAGTTATATCAGGGGATATATATTCAGACATGTGCCTTAGTTGCTTTAGATAACATATATTTAGAGCGTACCTTTTCGCTTGCTTGCAATCTTATTACCGAAAATATCCATCATGAACTATATGTAAAAGACAAACATATAGAAGTACAAATAAAATCCATTCTAGCAATCTCCTTACCAGCTATATCCATTGGCGACCGACAAGGCATGAGAAATAACCGAGGAAGCTTGGAAATCAATAATCGGCCCTCTTATTTTCAGATCAAATTAAGCTAGTTTTCGTTAAAATGCATGGGGATTCAGGGGAGGATACTAAGAGAAGTCGATAAAAAATTTGCCACTGATGTCGTTTCTCTGTTGAAAATATTATGGGCTTCGGGGTCTTTAGGTCTCTCCCACACTCACACAAACCTACAAAGAGTCCTCTTCTAGTCTCATCATCGCCTCTTCTGGTCTCATCTGTGGGTATTTAGGGTTAATAGTGGATGGAGGATAATGGAGGCAGGTCTCGACTAGTATAGAAGGTGCAACGATTAGATGGTGCCTTTACTGGTTATGAAGAATATAGAAGAAGACGGGGGAGGTGATACGGTGGTCGACGTGTGACGTAGAGTTTTAGGAGAGAGGAGGGGAGATGCAAATGTAAAGAAAGGAAGATGTATACGTATAAGTGTGTGTGTGTGTGTGTGTGAGAGAGAGAGAGAGAGTGTGTGTGTGTGTGTGTGTGCGTGTGTGTGATTTTAGGAATTTGAAAAGGGAAAGACTAAATAAACAATCTTTTATAATTTATATACACCCTAAATGAAAGTCAACTTTTTTTATTTGTTGAAATTGCATTGTTTTCTTGAAAAATTAGATATGATTGGTTGAAAATATGTTGCATCTTGTTAAAGAGTGTATATCGGGTGTATATTTAGTAGCACCCATTTGAAAATCAATTTCCTAATTTTAAGGATATCAAGATTACCTAACAACCCTTATTGTATTTAAAAAATTTATAAATCAATTTAATTATTAATAAATTTCTATAAATAACACAATAATGGAAACCATAGATCCTAATATTTGAAAGGTCTAGGCTTGTTCTCGCGTTCTCAACATTTTTAGTGTTATCATTTTATTCTACCTCTTTATCTCTCTCTCTCTCTATATATATATATATATATATATATATATATATATATATATATATATATATATATATATATATATATATATATATATATATATATATATATATATATATATATATATATATATATATATATATATATATATATATAGGAATAGGTTCAAATGAGAACCACTAAAAGGTTAAGAACCGTGAGAACTGATATTCAAACATTAAGAATTATGTTTTTTTTCGTTTTTCTGTTTTTTCACACTTGTTTATTATGTGAAAATACATCAAACTTAATAAATTTCCTTATTTTTTAATACGTTTTACAATATTCAAAATATAATAAAATTTCTAGTTATTAAACTGTGAATACTATAAACTAAATTTTTTATTAAACTGTGAATCAGTGGTTCTCACGGTTCTCAACCTTTTAGTGGTTCTCATTTGAACCCTTCCCTATATATATATATATATATATATATATATATATATATATATATATATATATATATATATATATATATATATATATATATATATATATATATATATATATATATATATATCTATACTACCTTAAAAAGGAAAAATGGTTTCTAAAAATAGAAACTCTTAAAATTAAGAGGTATCTTTAGTTATGCATAATGTTCAAGTTTTCAAACAAACAATTTTCAATCCACTGATACGTGAAGTCGTGAATCACAGTTTTAATATACCAGACTTCCCCCATTCTAGGACTTCATCTACACACTCACCATTTTATAGGCATCGTCTCTGCCACCACAGTTTTGCCCTCACCACCGTCTCATCACTGTCTCCATCGCGCTACCTCCGTTATCATCAACGCCATCATCAACACAATCACCGCTGCTATAACGATTATACTACCGCCTCAACACCGTCGCCCTCTCCATAATCATCGCTGCTACATTCGTGATCATCATTGTCTCTCTCTAAAAGCCACCACCACCATCCATCAATCTAAACACTAAATACAAATCTCCTTAGCCACCGCTCACCATCTGCTTCTTGATTGACGCTATTTATAGGTTCTACCTCTTTAACCACCGTCCGCTTCTTGATTGTTCATATCTCAGGAACGATTTGAGTTCTGATGTTTCCATCGATTTTGTTATTTATATTACATACATGTATACTATGAGGTCGTTTCCTGAATTACCCATAAATCTTTTACCAGGTACCACGTTCTCTACCCCTTCCCTCTCCAAATATGTTTCTTTTTGGTTCCCTTGGCTAATAACTATAAGGACTTTTGATTTACCCCTCTCAACCGGCTTCATGGGTTTTTACTGCCATTTTTGTGTTAAACATGGTTATTTTTTTGTATATAACAGGTGTACAAGTGTTTGATTTCTAGGGAAATACAAATGAGACCAATTTGGAAGTTGACACAGATCTGTTTTTCCTTAGTTATTTCGTGTTTGAATTTTTATTTGTTTGGAAAGTAAAGCAACATATTTGACTTCATGGGTTGATATTTTTCCTTAGTAATTTTGTTTTTTTTTTTTGAAGATGAAAGGGAAAATGGGACCAAGCTGGAAGATGTTTTTATATTGAATAAAGGGGGCTCGATATTTTCAGGTTAGTAGCTTTATTTTTGGTTTATTTGATTTATTTTTTCTCATGTAATTTGGAGTAAATCGGCAATGATGTTTGTGGGTTTTATGTTTATGGTTAATGACTTAATGTGTCCATCTTTAAGCATTTCTCCTTCATCAGTTTTATAGTTAAACTATAAAATAAGGATTCAAGTTTATAGCATTGATGGGGATTTTAAATTTACTAAGTTTGTTTTTAGTTGTTTTAAACTTTTTATTGTTCCCAGACATAATTTTCTTTTCTAACTTCAAAATTTGTTTGTTTGAAGTATCATTTTGTTAAAGCTATTGACCACGTACATCTATGGAGCTAGGATTGAAATTCATGTGAAGAACTTCATCCCTCAAACAGTTTAATAAAGCGGATTAATACTTGTATGTGGGTATATTTTTTCTTCTGAATCTATGTATTTTTTTGCTAATTTGATTTCTTGAATAATTTTGCATGTTCATCTTACAAGATCATCAGGAACTGTAATTATGGAGGTCGAGGCATGGCTTAATGTGCAAATTGTTTGACATGTTAGATGCACGAAGTTGTTGTTTCTTTTTTGTTTAATCGACTTAATGGGTGTATCACTTAATTTGGTAAATATTGTTTATATTTATTGGAGGTTGTAAAGCCTCCAATTGGCGTTAGCTTATAGAATGTCTCTCACAGAAACAATTGTTTTTGTTTACCATGGGATGCATCACATAACATTAGCAAGTCTATTTCCCTAAACATCAAAGCTTCTAAATATTAGTTTCATGTTTTGTAGACAGTAAAATATCAGAATTTAACAAAGGCGAAGATCATCGCCTCGGAGATGCTTTGTTCGTTTTTCTCCACCGTCGTTGATGGGTTAGATCACCGGATTTGAGCCGCCATTGATGAGTTATTTTGAATTTCAATTTTTACCCTTGATAATGTCTCAGACCACCAAATTCATAAAATGTTTTTAGGCAGGTATCCACAAAGTATATGGCATAGCGTTTTAACATCTTTGCGGGCTTAATCTTTGAGATGGTTGGGGATGTAGAAAAAACTGGCTGAACATTTGATGGAAGGATGAAAGTAAACAAAAAATAGAGGTTTGTTTTAGTCAGGGAAGAGAATAGTTTTACCTGGTTTTCTTTGTATGCTTAACTCTGTCTTTTGTGTTTACAGATCTTGAAATCGGTTTGCTTATTTCATCATTAGGTATGATCACTATTTCATCGTTATGTTTTCATACCACCATTCCTCGCCACTACCTCAACCTCGCCACTGAACATCCATCTAAATGTCGATTCAATGAAAAAACAGAATTCAATTTGCTTATGCTATTCCCATCTTCATAAAGCTGCCACCACCACCCCCAAATTCACACCACCACTTATTCATCACCTTTGTTATTCACCACTCAAATTGGTTTTAAGGTAAACACCTTTTTGTAGTCAGATCTGTGAAGATGGGTTTTTGGTAGTAAAAGCATTGTAGATTTTGCGTTCTTATGAACGAAAGTGTTGAGTTTCTAGATCCGTACCTGATCTGAGTCTGTAAATTATTTGGATTTATGTTAGAAAGTCTTTTTAGATCTGTACGAATAAAATGTTTTCAGATATAAAATGGTTCTAATATGCGATCACTCTTTTTCGTTGTTGGTCTAATTTCTGCAGTTACTCATATTTTTGTTGGTTTATGGTTTTTACAGATGTTTATGCCCATGTGTATGTGTATTAATTTGACAGTCCTATGTTTGATTTATTATTTTTTTTCTAAATGTATGTGTTTGCTGACAAAAAATTATTTTAATCAACAAATGTTTTGGGTTGTATAAATGAATCATAATTGGTTGTTGTTTGTTTTTGCTATTTTCCAGAGGAAGAAATATTGAATGGCATCAAAGTAGAAGAAATCAAAAGGAGCGATGTTCTCATTTTCTTTGAATTCTTAATGTATTTTTTCTTATTTTTTTGTAACTTTAAAGATAATTCTGTGGAGAAAAAATTAGACGCAATCAATAGTTCTGATGTCAAATGCAGATGTAATTTTGTACACTATATATAAAGATCCAGTTTATAAATTACTTTGCTTTATTTAGCTTTAATAAAACATGAGGGCATAATTCTATTAGACTTGATTGAGCAGGATTTTTTTTTCAATAATTGTAGCAAGTATGTTGCTGTTTCATGTGTAACAGAAAGTACTTCGCCATTTATTGTATAGTTACAAGAAATAGAAGTGTTCGTCATATATCAAATCATGTTTGCAAGTTGAAATGAACGGAAAACTCAAAGTAAACCAGTTAGGGGCAATAAAAATAATTGTTAGAAGTATGTCAAATTTTTCCAACAATGAGTAAAATTGTTTCATTCGTGGTGTCACAATTCAACTCATCATATACTAATTTGACTTCTCTTAGTGCCCTTCATATCGTGGCCTTCTCATAGTATTTTTTTTCTTACTAATTTATGTTTATTTTTTTTTCAAATGGTTGGTTTATGTCAATAACATTAGTCCTTAGATATTGTTATATGTTAATTAATATTTGGATACTATTATCTTAGACTATACATAATTCTGTTATTTTTTTCTCAAGTTACATTAGTTACGTCTCATAAAAGTTATTAAACTATACGGTTTTTTGTTTGTTTTAGCGAAATATCAAACCAAACCGCATGGTGTTCTCCTCTAAAAATTTGTGTCCCGCCGCATAGCGCGGGTACACAACTAGTATATATATATATATATATATATATATATATATATATATATATATATATATATATATATATATATATATATATATATATATATATATACCAAAATTAATGGATGACCAACTATGAGTGGGGTAAGAGTTAAAAACTATTATGAGGAATCGAGAATAATATCGACTTCAGATATGATCCTCTTTTCCCTTTGACCTTTGATTAACTGAAATGTTACATTAGTTTAAACATGAAACAAGGACACCAAATAATTTCATCATAAAATATCGATAACATATACACGTAATGTAGAGATTGCATCTAATGATAGCAAAGTCATTATTGATAGGTTTTGTGCATGAAGTGGCGTAACACTTCCGAGCAAGAAAAAGACACAAATTACATACAAGTGTGACAAAAAATATATATATATATATTTCTTATATGACTATTTGAAATAGTAATCTAAAACAATTTTCAATTTTTTTTTTATAAAATGAGAATCATTAATGAAAAATAATTTTGGGAAAATGGTCACGAATAGTTAAGTCTTAACTTTTAAAAGAGTAAAGTGTTATTAATGCATACAAGATTCTAACTAAATAATGCATAGATAAATGTCAAGTAACATCTTTATATACATCTTAAATTTTTATGCAACATCTTTTATATATTAAAAAGTTAACTTCATCTTCCGTCTATAATCGAAATACCTGATTAAACACATGTCAAAATAAGTAAGTAGGTTCAGAAAGCGTAGTGAGCATTACCGTGGTCAACCTCTTAAGGATGTTTGATAAAGTCACCAATCCAAACCCTTAAAATATTTCTAAAACTCAAGATAATAGTAAGTAATCATTAATTAGGGAAAGAACAATTTCAAAGCTAAATAATTGTTTAGAAAAATAAACAAATCTCAAATCAACAACTTCAAGAAAATGCAATGCAATATGCTTCTACTTCTCAAACCTCTGATACGGCTCCTCAAGAGCGTTTTGGCCAGTTTTACATGCGACGCAAGTAGCTTAAAGCACAAGGGATTGAGAGGTCTTCTAGTCTATTTGAGTTTAAATAAGGAATTATATTTCATTTAGGAAATTATAAATAGGGAATTATATTCCATTTAGGATACTATCTTTTATTTGTATGGAAGTTATCTAGTTTGAGTCTAATTAGGTTTTCATATCTGGTAGCTATTTAAACAACATTGTCTACTTATTTGATTATGCAATAAGAATTATTGAGTTTTATACTCTTGATGGAGATTACATGTATCTTGAATATCATGAACTATCAAATTGGTGTTAGATCCTTTCTCGGTTCAAAGAGCGGAGATAACAAACAACTTGCTGAAGATCACAAACTTGGAGACAACTGTCACCAAGATTCAGGAGGATGTCGAATCATCAAGGCAAGATAATGCAAAGCAAATCGTCGAGGTTTTGAGGGAAATCGGCGAGCTTACCAAGTCAGTGGTAGCCTTATGAAAATCGAATAAGGACTCTGGACTAGTGTTTGGTTATTTAGGTTCTTTTGGCGGTGTTGATTCTGATGAGGACGAAACAAAGAAGAGAAGGAAAAACAACAAAGGGAAGCGGTCAGGAAAGTTGAGTGCGGATCATAGGAAGTTGAAGATGCCGATATTTGAAGGTGAAGACGCCCAATGATAGATTTATCGATTGGAATGAAATTTTGAAGTTTAGGGCATCAAATGGGGTGACCAATTATGTACAACAACAATTTGTACGAACGGACGAGCCTTAGCATGGTATAGGTGGATGGACTCCCATAACCCGTTCCAATCATGGGTGACCTTAAAGAGGCGTTTGGTTGAACACTTTCAACCATATGATGAAGGAAGTGTTTATGAACAGTTCTTGGCTTCCCGCCAAGAGGGTATACTGGTAGGAACTATGTAAGAGCCAATTTGAGTAATTTGCAGGACAATTCAATGACCTACCAGAGAATCTACTGGAAGGGAGGGTTTTTCATTGGTTAAAGGTAGAGTTGAGAGCAGCGGTGCAAGTGATGCAGCTAGAAAGCTTGCGCCACAATAAATGTACTGGTCATGATAAATGAGAACTCTAATAATGTCGGGTTACCCAATTTGAGAGGGTAGAATTGAGGTGGGACCAGGACCGAGTATGTAGCTTTGACCAGCAACACATGAGAGAAAGGGGTAATATGGGTCCATAGGGTAAACCGGCCAATTTAAGAGGTTGGATGAGACTGAATTGGTTGCCAAACGAGCAGAAGGGTTGAGCTTTAGATGTGACCGAAAGCTCATGCCAGGACACTACTTTTCTAGTAAAATGCTACAAGTGTTGTTGATAAACGATGAGGAAGAAGAAGATGGTGACGGAGGATCCGAACATGCTTACTTAGACACAGTCGAGGTATCACTCAACTCTGTTAACGGTCTCAGTCTCCCTACACTATGAAAGTCAAAGGAGACTACGTGGGCCCAGGTGATAATATTGATCGACAGTGATGCCATGCACAACTTCATCTCGCGACAATTTGTGCAACAATTCGAGTTGCAGGTTTCAGGAACCGGGTAAGTAAGAGTTTGGCTGGGAGACTATATGTGAAACACCCTCACTTAAGGCTTTTCATAAAACACCATTTTAACCCATGGTTTATCATCATTGTCCCAAAAATCATCCTTTAGTGAAACTTCAATTTGATCAACATTTTCAAATAAGTCATTTCTTTCAAAATCATTTTTTTTAAACACATGGGTTTTAATGAGAAATAATCTAGGTTTAAGTTGCGGAAAACATCGTTTGGTCCCATTTTAGATAAAACATTTTAGTTTATAAAATAGCGAGGTTGTAACAATTTAAATACCATTACACAGTTCAAATGATACCACACAAACCGTGGCCTTCTAAACATCCAGCTCTTCTATGTCATCTAAACTCCTCAACCTGAGTACACATCAAAATAAGTTAGGCAATTGAAATGCCTAGTAAGCTTACCCGAGGTTGACCCATTTTGAGTGGGTAGTGAACTACCACACTCGGGACAAACCCCAAAAATATATTTTAAACACACTTCAAAAGTTACTTAAAACATCATAAGGATTTACTTCAAAATAGATAATTATGATATGCAAATGCAAATGCATGATGCAACTATCCCAAACCCACGTCCATCTCATAAAAGTCCAACTCACCTCAATGGCACCTACCTAAGTTCACAAATGACACGCACAAAGCATATCACTCGATCCCCGTATAGGTTGATCTAGAACTAGTGGCCATCACACTAGTCCCATGAGGGTTAGCAACTCCCTCATGCGGTTCCCTATTGTCGGGAACAAACTCTCCTCACCCTCTTTATTTTAGAGAAGGGTCAAACTCATAATAACTCCTCACCCTCTTTGATTGAGAAGGGTCAAACTCGTAATAACTCCTCACCCTCTTTGATTGAGAAGGGTCAAACTCGTCCTCAAGGTATCACACGGTCAATCCCATCCTATATGAAATGCAATGCACAATAGGATGCTCAAAACGTCTTTCAAAAACAACATCATACTCTTTATTTGAAAACATCTTTAGAAACCCATTTTCATGCAATGCACAAGTAGTAATCATATAACACATTGCACATAATAATATGCATGAAAAGTAATTGATAACACACACAAAAGATAATAGTTGGGATGTGTACTCCCGGTAAACTCACCCAAGGTCAACTGACGAGTCAACACTAACTCCGCACAAGGTTTGTTGCATTTAGAGGTGCTCCTAGACATCATCCCATCCATCAAATCATCTTAGTTAAGTGCTAGCTCAAGTCCTTAGTCTCACTTCCAAGTCACTACAACATATCCCCTTCCTACAATACAAGAACGGAAGATATCATACTCGATTCATCTAAAAGTCACACTATAATTACTTCTTTAGAACTAAGAAGGAACAATCATCCATCATCAAAATGAAGTCCTTGACTTTTTAATATAATGAAAATCTTAGTTAAAACATTCCCAAAGATTTGCATTAAAACAAGGACCCAAGGCCCAAACCGTAAAGTTTAAAACCCAAAAAGTGCCCAAAATTCGGACAGAGACTAACACGGGTCGTGTAAATGGTTACACGGGTCGTGTAACTCACTGTAAGGACAACACGGGTCGTGTAATGCCCAGGTACAGCTCCGATTTTGGTCATTTTCACTCATTTTTGACCCGATTCAAGTTCCGATTCTTCCGAAAACTCATGGACATCAAAAGGACATTATTCCTTCTCAAAATACACATTATTAGACTCAATTAAACTATTCAAAACCATTTCAATTGAATCAAATACATGCCATGATCACAACTTCACTCTATAAGCTTAAACCATGGAATATCCAATTCCATTCTTACAATTGATGATTACAAGTGGAGATTCCTTCTTCCATTCAATGGGATCATTAGGAAATGATCCTTACTCCACTTATACATCTAAATTGATGCATTAAACTCATTCCTCCATCCATTAAACAAGAGATCCAATCATCATCTACATGAATAAAACCTATTTCAACACCTAATTCTCATTTTCTAATGATTCAAGGTTTAAGACTACAAATCAAAGGTTGGAATCCTTAGGGAATCATTAGAAATGAATCCCCTCATCCAAAACCACCATAATCATCCATTAATTTCTAGATTCCTCAACAAATCATCAAATCCCCAATTTCTAGGGTTCATAATACCCAATTCAATCAAATCTAAGGATCTAAATCATCCATGGATTGGATGTTGATCCAAACAACTTAGAAACATCAAATAAATATTGGGGAATCATAGGAAGAACCTCATCCCATCATAAAACTCGTATTGGGTCCAATCCCCAAACTCAAACTCGAAATCTAGGGCTAGAAAAGTGGGTTTATACCTTAGATTGCTTGAATTCTTCAAGTATGATCATAATCCTTCAAAATCCACACAAGTCTCCTTGGAAGAGATGAAAATCGCCATCTCTCACTCTCTCTAATCTTCAAAAACGTGAATGGCTGATTTGGGGAAGGATCCCCATAAAAAACAAGTCATCTTTCAAGAATTTGCAACATTAGTCCCTTGAGTTTGAGCCTTCTTCACCCAACACCAAACAAGTCAACTCTTCTAACAATAAATTCCCATATTCATACAAATTCCCCTAATATAAATTATTTCTTTCACTTGAGTCACTGACTAAGTCAATACTAACCCTTAGTTTCCCAATTTGGCACAAATAGTCCCTTACACTAAAATTCTTCACAATTTAGGTCCTTAATGGAATTCAAAGAATTATTCGACCTAATTTAAACTCCACCTCAATTCCTTTAATATATCTTCTAATTTTCTAAATTCATGACTAATCAAATCTACTTAGGGTAAGTTTGGCCAAATTGACACTTTTAGTCATTATGACAAAATTTCTCACATTTGGTTATAATTTGATTTTAAACTATATTTGGCTCATTTATTTACTATATAAATATAACAAAATATTAAATTTAGTTATTCATTTATTTTCTGTATTTACAAAATAGATTTTATTTGTCGGTTTAAGCCCAAAATTTCTAGGCCCAAAACACGGATGTTACAATATGTTTGATAGGTGTTGGGGGTACTTGTAAGGGTATTATCATAACCTTTCTAGAACTGCAAATCATGGAGGACTTTTATCTACTTGATTTAGGAGGATCAGATGTCATGCTGGGAATGAAATGGCTCCAGATACTTGGTGATATGACAGTCAATTAGAAGGAGCTGCAAATGGTGTTTTGGGACGGAGATCGGAAGGTAACCATCTAGGGAAATCTCAAAGACACATGTTTCATGCAAATTGTTGTTTAGGAGCTTATACAACGAAAGTGAGGGATACCTTGTTTGGTTGCAGATGGCTAAACCCACCCCTTTGTGGCAGTCGACAAGCCGAGAAGTCGTAGATGGCCTGTTGGAAGAATTCATTAAATTTTGTAACATGCATGCATGCTTACCTCCCCTACATAACCATCAACATGCAATTATGTTACAAGAAGGATTAGTCCCGATCGGTGTCAGGAGGTATCGTTATCCACATGCACAAAAGATGAGACTGAGCGGTTGGTATGTGACATGTTGGAAGCTGGGGTGATACATTCCAGCACCAACCCTTTCTTTAGCCTATTTTTGTTGGTTAAAAAGAAAAATGGCCAATTTGCGCTTTTATGTTGATTATTGTGCCCTAAATAAAGCCACAATATTAGACAAATTTCCAATATCGGGCATCGACGAGCTACTTGATAAGTTACATGGAGCCATTATATTTTCAAAGCTAGATCTCGAGAATGGGTATCACCATATCTGTGTGAAATAGATGACGTCCCAAATACTGATTTTCACACTTGTGAGGGGCCCTACGAGTTCCTAGTTATGCCCTTCGACTTAACTAAGGAACCAGCTACTTTCCTGTCACTAATTAATGCAATTTTTAAACTGTTTTTATGAAAATTTGTGCTTGTTTTCTTTGATGATATCTTAGTGTACAACAAGTCGGTAATAGAGCATTGAGATCACCTAGTGACGATTTTGGAAGTGTTACAAAAAAACAAATTGTACGCTAATAAAAAGATGTGCGTATTTGCCGAACTTCAAATTGAATACCTTGGGAACATTGTTTCCAATGTTGATATGGAAACAGATATCGCGAAAAAAATTTCCATGATAGAATGGCCAATTCACATAAACTTATGAGAATTACCAGGATTTGTAGGCTTAATGGGGTATTATCGTAAGTTCGTTAAAGGGCACGCGAACTATGCCATGTATGAGTAGAAATGTATTCTGTCATGCATGGCCCATGACCCGTGCCATCAGCCGACCTATTATAGAAAGCATATGTCTAAAATATTTTCCATCATTTCATTTAGATCTCCCTACTCCATATATATACGACCTCATACTCTAACAATGAAAATATGAAAAGAGTGAGCCAAAATATATAGAGAGTAGTAAATACTTGTATAGTTTGTATAACATTTAGAATCAATAAGAAAATCTCTTTAGTTCCTACGATAGACATAGCTTGATCAACATAGATCGAGTGAACCACTTAAATCATTGCGTTCTTATTTGGTTGATTATTTTTCTTCTTGTCGTTCCCGTTAGTCGTGATTAAATCGTGTAGAAAGTGCACTTACCGCCCTCCATAATCCCGTTAGTTGTGATTAAATTGTGTAGAAAGTGTACTTAGCGCCCTCCTTAATCCGAACAATACATTATGATCATCACCAATGTAATAATCAAAATTTTATGCTATGCTAAAACTATGTATTTGTGATGTAATGAAAAATTGTCATTAAGTCTTTTATTAAGTACTTAATAAAAAGGGTAAAATTGTCTAAATATGTGTCTGCATGGAAATATGTGAATTAAGTCATTTCATAAAGTTCTTATTAGTATTTATGTGTTTTAGAAATAATTAGATGTGAATAAAGATGAAAAGTCTAATGGTGATTGCAATTAGAGAAATTGTGATTTTGGTGTTATTTTGTGAATGAATAACTCAAGATAGGTGTAGATTTGAAAAATGTTCACATCATAGAAAATGAAGTTCTTGAAGATATTAGAATACCGGATAAAGAATGGGAGAAATTGGAATTAGAACGAAGAAGTTATAAAGGTTGAAGTTGAACAAAAACATCCACAAGTTAATTAAGGAATGGTCAAGTTCACGCAGTAATATCAAAAAATACATCAAGAATTGGAAGAACTTCACTTAAGGTAAAGTATATTTCTTATTGTAAGGTTTTTGTACATATAAAGTTTGCAAAAATTGGACATCATATGAAAAAGTTATGGTCTTAGGAAAATGGTAGTAAACTGCATTAGAGTGGAAGAAAGTTGAAAATTTGTATAAGTGTTGGATGGACATTCAGGCGGGTCGCGTAAAAGGGAGGAAGATATTGAGCGGCCGTGTAGGAAAATACCAAGAAAATGAGGGACCTCCTGATGTCTCACGCTGGTCACATGGAATCGTTAAGGATCTTACGCGGGCCATGCAAAGTGCCATGCTGGGCGCGTGCACTCGCCAAATCAACCCATTTTTGACACCCAACTCACTTTAGAAGTTTACAAGTGTATCCCACTATGATCTAATATCAATATAGATGAGAATTAAGGTATTTTCAACCATTTCTTCTCCATTTTCTCTAGAAAACTTCTCTCAAGAACACTATGTGTGTTCTTGGTGCATAGTGTGTGTTTTTATTATCCATGCTTTAATCTTTAACATTTCAAGGGGCTTTTTGGTTCAAATTACTCCTAACAAGGTAAGAAACACTTCCATGTAATATATTTGAGTTAAATCCTTAAGAACTTAGTTATGGTATGAACCCTAATTTTTGGGAAGTTAGAGATTTCATGAAATTGATGATGGTATTGTGTTTCTAATGCTTGGATGATGTCTAGTTAACAGAAGTTTCATTTTAAACAACATTAAATCATCAATTTAAGTTGACTCTTATGAATGAAGATTTGGTACTAGTCAATTTGATCAAAGTTATGGATAAATTATGATTGAATAATGATAATTTGATTATGAATAACTAAAGAGTTTGTGTTGTAATGATAATTTGTTCAAGAAGTATTCTAGTAAAGTTTTAGTATGGGTTATTAGTGAAGTTACGAATATAGTTGTGAAATACTTCATGGAATTGAATTATGATTGTGGTGAAGTTAATAAATATGTTTATAGGAAAGACTGAGTGAGTCATGATCTTGAATTGAAGTGTAATATCACATGGTCATTCTAAAGAGACTTAATAGATTAAGTGAATTAGGGGATTCTTGATAAAGAAATGGAATGTGTTATAGGTATTTATAAATATATGTTATATATGAATCCAATAGGTGGTGATCAAATTGGTGGAGACCAAGGGAAGGACAAGGGGGCTTTAGAGGCATAGTCAATCCCTCTATAATCTCAATGTGAGTACATGAGGATATTTTTCTTGGGTATATAGTTGCAAGAGTTTTATCAATCAATATATTTTAAACGAATTTTTTTTACAATGATACTTGTTTCATCAATATGAACTATACAATTGTTAGATTTAGTTGATAATCCTTAAATATTGGATCAAGTTTCTTATCCAAGTTTTTTCTATACCTTAGTGTTTGTGTGTTCAATCATTTAGTATATTATTGTTTTGTATAACTGATTTTGGATGGTCTTATTTTGATTGTTCATTGGGTTATAGTATTTGTGTGTGTTCAAGTCCATACTAGATCTCTCTGAAGAAGGGAGGATCCTATAGACTCTACTGGGATGGTACCTCCCGTCGCGAAGTAGAAGTCTCATATTTTGATCTTAGTAGGAGCGAATATGTTTCCTCCTATCTTGAATTTGACATAGAACCTTAGTAGTTCGATGGCTTTTTGATACTTTGGGTCCCCATCCTTGGTGGTTCGGTGGCGTTCCGATAGCTTGGACCTTTATGCAGGCATGACTTTGTAAAGCGGGTGTGTCCCGCTTTGTAAAGGAGTGTATAACACGAGGGCGCCCGTAATATTGTTTTGGGACATTTATTTTTAGTTTGATTCTTGTTTAAACTTCTGCGTCCAAATATTTTGAGTTGTGTAATCCTATAACTTGATCTTAGATTCCTATTATAACAAGTTCATAAGAAGGTGTTTTATCTTAATAATACTATTCAACCCACGCTTGAAGTTTAAAACTCATGTAACTCACATGAAGTAATATCTTACGTATTTTTCTGTTGGAACTTGTTATATACTCAGGTTGTCAAGATGCTTAGTGTGATATTTTGAGTATTTGAATACTTTTGTATATTTGGGTTTAGGTATACCATGTACTTAAATTATGGTTCTTGATCTTGAATTTGTAAAATCCTACTACTTATGTTTATGTGATCACAACTTATGGTTTTTGTTAAACCACATTTTGAATGTGTACAAATCTCTAAATATGTTGTGTAAAATGAAGAACATATTCAACAACCATTCTTTATGCGATGAGGAAGAAATCAAATGGAGAAGAATAGCAAAATCCACAACAAACCTTGCATAAAGTTAAATTACAAAATAGGAACAAATTGGTAAACATACCTCGAAGAATTTGGCATAGTGTCGAGAGAGTAAGAGTCGACAAAAAAAACCATACATGCTTGATAATAGGAACCGTAACCAAAAATGGAATAGAGCAGAAGGCATCGTAAATGATCATTACTTGGGGCGGTGCTCCATGATACACTTGGAAGTTGTAGGCGGAGGATTGTGAAAGAAGGATGAATAGTATACATGATGGAGCTCGTGTGTATATATTCCTATTAAAAGTTGAATAGTAACCGATATGTCATTGATTTTCATTTATAGTATTTATTTAACTTTCCTAATTATACGTATGAAACGATGTGAATGATCAATTGAGCGGAAAAAAAAGCTTGAATGAGAATAAGAGAATGCCACGTGACATTCCCACTAGTGTTTTATTAGTTAGTATAAATTCCTTTTCTTATATGATTATTACATCATATATCATTTTACGGTGGTAGTCGATCAAAATAAAATACAGATAGGAAAAACATATTTTCATTTCTTCCGTAGTTTGGCCTCTGTAGTTCGGCCAAAATTCCGGTTTAACCAATATATTTCTTTTTGTTCCATAAAAACCACTCATACTTTCAAATAATTTCATAGTGACCATTATTCGTTTTATTTTATAAGTTTTAAGGATTATTTTCATCGAAAGATTATGAGAAAAGTTCAATATCGTCATTTGAAACAAATATTGGAACTCTATTGCAGTGAAAATGATACGTAAAGTTGTTTACATGTGAATTTTGTCTTCGTAAGTGCAGCTATTCGGCCACGTTGTGAATACATCGGGTGTTTAAATGAATCCACTAAATTTTGAACACGACAGTAGTAAGGAGTGTTCTGAGTTGGCGGTATACAATCATGAATTTTATTTGTTATAGTGGGCGCAATAGATCTTTTTGAAATATGAGTGGTTTTTACGAATTTTTTTGAAAGCATGAGTGGTTTCTTTAGAACAAAAAAAATTATAGTGTTTAAACCGGATTTTAGCAAAATTACGGTGGTTTTTATGTTATTATTGCCCTTCTATATAAATTTTTTGTGATTTAATTTTATCAAGAACAAATCAAATTACCTATTGTCATAGAATTCATGATTTTAATTGATTTTATATACATTTTTTAGTTTATTTTTTAAACGTGCTATTATTTTTACAAAATAAAAATAATCAAATGTTTTTATTGTATTATTGCAAAACTAACTCTTCAGAGTTTATTTCTTTACATTAACAATTATTCTCTATGATATATATATATATATATATATATATATATATATATATATATATATATATATATATATATATATATATATATATATATATATATATATATATATATATATATCCTATCCTAATAAATAAGTAACTCAAGTACACTTGTCATCACCACATTGATTTGGCCACATGTCATTTTCTTATAATTTTGAGTTTCTTAAAAAATTAATTTATTTAAGAGTTAACATAATCCTTAATAAACGTATTTAATCCTTCTTTCAAATTCAAATTCATATTCAATTTAGTGATTTACTCCTTTATTTTCTCCATACGTTTCGTTTTTTTTTCTCTTCGTGACTCGGCGTTTTTTTTCTCTTCGTGACTCGGTAAAGGTCCATGGTTTCATTCCTATGAAAACTATGGGAAATTTAAGAGATACGTGATATAAAACTGAATGTACAACTCCATCATTCATCCTTATCAAGTTAAATCCACCAACGTCAATTAAGGATCGACTATTAAATTTGATCAAGGTCATTTAGGAATAAATCAATCAGTTACTCAACTAAATTAAGGTTATTTAAGAATCAATTACCTAATATCGAGGAACCGCCAAAATTACCTCATATATCTTCTAATTCAAATATGCTAATTTATATATACTATTTATACTCCAAATCTCATTTATATATCCTTTCAAACTCCTTTGTAGGCAAGTCACAAGATGCATGAAATTGGACGGGATAATACTATCATCGTCATCATTGAACAATGGCGCCACTTACGTTTTATGGTGCATGCTCATCTCACTACTTGACACATATGGTTGTGTTGATCAAGCTATTATATTGGTCTGGTGGTCGTAGATTGTCACTTTTGAGAGACGGTGACACAACCATAGACTCAGGTGATGGTTGGTAAGTTTGTGACTACTCAACCTCTTTATGTTCTTGTAAATTGTAAGACTATTTATGCAGGTGTTGGTAAAGGTCCATGATTTTATTGTGCAGGTGTTGGAAGTTGGGAGAAAGAACATGAAGCCACTTTTTGAAAGGGTTTTAGTTCTTATCTCTTTAACTTCAACTGTTATAATGGCAATGAGTGGTCGCTGCGGGTTATGTTCATGCAACAGGTCACAGAAACTATATACAACATGTAACTCATCTTTAGCTGATAAGCTAGCTCTTTTCGTAATTTTGTCTTTTGAATATTTGGCTCAATAGCCTGAGCTGGAAATCACCTTTGGCTTGGTAAACAAATTGAATTTTCCCTGGTTCGAATAAATGACTGAATATCCTTTTTAAACCTTTTATTAAGATTACAGTATCTTAGCTTCCTTTTTCTATCATCAGACTTGGTAATGTATTATAATTTATTGTACCAATATGTATATTCTATTCTGGCTTAGTTTTCATATAGTTTTACGAACAAGAAGTTATTATGAGGGCACTTTAAATACTTTCTTAAGTATTTAAAACAAGATTTGTAATAAGGAACTCAATAAAGGGCAATTGTGTCATTTTTCATTATTAAACGCTTGGATATATATATATATATATATATATATATATATATATATATATATATATATATATATATATATATATATATATATATATATATATATATATATATATATATATATATATATATATATATATATATATATATATATATATATATATATATATATATATATATATATATATAGAGGCCTACTAGAAATATGAAGAGAATGAAATTGAATTCCACTTAATTTCTTGGCAATCAAATACAACATATTTCAGTTATTTTATATAACAATTTCCCCCAAAACATTTTACAATCCAAACACACTATTATAAGGTGCTTCGTTGTATGAATACATGGATAGATTGAAGAATTGATCAAAGTCTCAAGTGGTCTTTTATGTTGTCGTAATAAATTGATAATAATATAAATTTAATATCACAATGCCACTTCTAGCATTTAATTATTTTTAGATGTTTATTAGGTCAAGTCTGAGTGGGATGCAATTCTTTTCGGAAAAAATGACTCTAAAATGGTAATTTTAATAGCAATATATTTTGAGAGATTTTATTTTATTTTTCTACTTTTTGATGTTTATTCTTTCCAAGTCAGAGACAAGTTTTTTTTTTAAATTTATGAAAGGGTGCTTTTAATAACAATGTACTTTCAGAAAATATGTTTTTTTTGAATTCTTGATGTCTATTATTACGAATACCAAGTCATGTTAGGTCAGGTCTGATGCACTTTATTTTTAAAGCAAAGTTCCTGAATTGGAATTTCAGATTCCACACATCATTTTAAGGAGTACATGGGTGATGAATCTCACAACCTTCAACCAAACTCTCTTATGTTACATAAGAAAGGCCATTTTGTAAATTTAACTACATGCTATTAACTTTGACGTTTCGAGGGCTAAGCAATATTACTAACATTGTGTTTTCTTTTCTGGAATGTACTAAATCAGGTTTGAAGGAATGGTTCTTCGGAAAAGCCATGAAATATGTTTGTAAGTGAAGTGAAGTGTTTTGTCATTAATAGGTTTGTTTGTTGCTCAGTTGATTTGTCATTCAATTAATATGATTTTAGTTTTCGTGTTGATGCGTAACTTGCTTATTTTTATTCCTGCTACTGTTACAACCATCAGTTTTGGTTTTGGTTTTGGTTTTCACAAGTTCAATTTTTGGTTTCATATGTTAAAAAGTTCGATTCTTAAAGACGACATTGAACTACCGAAAGCTTGTCTTTTATAGGTTTCTGAATTCTTATCAATGACTCCAGATCCAGTTCTCACAAGCTCGGTTTTGTAGCCTCAAATCAAAGTTAATTAATTAACCCTCCTCATCCTACTGATTTTCTAAGTCGTGATCTTGGGTTTGAAGATGAAAAGAACCGTAAGTATGGAGTTTGGATGTAGGAATTTCTACTAAATAAATAATGAAACTTAGGTACCAACATTTCAAATTATCCACTCATATTTTATATCTTATTTAATAATATTGACTTTTGGGCCATTGGATTGCTTTCAATATTCGAAATCGAGACCAATTTGTTCGCAGTTGAAATCCAATATCTATAAGTTTGATCTATCCATTATAGTAGTTAATATAAGCATGATAATTGTTTTAAAACGTTTTATTATTCATGTCGTTTTGAAGAGTGTCTTTGACTTTAACAAGTCAAGCTAAGAAACTACCTTTTTAGTGTCGTCGTTATAATTTTTATCTTGAATATATATAATTGTGTTTTATACCAAAACAGGTTGGTGATTGGTGTGAAAAGGTATATTGATGTTGAGAACACAAGTTACAACGTGTATTATATCATAAATTTTGTTGACACTAATTGTTGTTGCTGGTGTGAACAGGTATATAGAAGTTACACACTACTTTTTTTATAGCATCTTACTTTTATTTTGTAATTCTTTCTTCTTTTTATTTGAAACATTCAAGTGTTTTTATTTGATGACTATCCCGTTATTGGGTAGGTTTTTCAAAGCATGGAATGTAATCTAAAAGAAATAAAAGTAGGTTGTTGCTTTTGTAGTTGATTGGTTTCTTACATAAAAAGTTTGCATGTCCTTTCAACAAGGTGTTGTTTCAAATAAAGTTAAAGAAATAAATAAAAGCATGTTGTAATTCTTTCATTTAGCTCTTTAATTATGAGGAAAAAGTTATTATTCCTACTATCATGTCTTCCTATTATATCATTTTACTATGGAAGTTCGATACTATAATTATGTACCTAAGTAAAGCATTGTACTTTCATTTTCTGTTTTGGCAATAGCAATGTACTTTCATATTTTGTCAAACATAGCATCCTACTTTCATTTTCAGTTTTTTCAAATATAAAAAATGAGGCTATCTTAAAAATCAAGCCTTTGCTTTGTGTGTGTGTTTGCATGTACATGACTGTGTATGTGTATGTGTTTGTGTGTATGTGACTAGGAATGTGGGTTGGACTTACTTGTCAACCGTGTAAAAAGTGAATATAAGGAATGACAGCCAGTCTCTAGCCATAAAGCTACAAGCCGAAGAAGAAGAGGAAGAAAAGGATGTAGACCTACACAAACTCACACACACATATATAATAATAATAATAGTATCGTTTGCTTCTTTTAATGGACCCACACAAACTCATTACTTCTCTTTACCCAACCCAATTATGTCACCCCTTTTCCTACCCTATTGTCAATCGTCAACGACCCAAAACATAGAAACGAGGACCAGTTTGAGAAGGAAGAGAACCAGGTCATTGTTTGAACAAAATAAAGAATTTGATTACAAAGCTACGATGGTGTCTTTTTGACTTAATGGACTAAATATGTGAATAGCTTGATCAATATGTGTAGTAGCTATTATGAAATCTTATTGTCTCAACATGATGTACTAATTATGTGTTTTTGTATCATCCCGTGTAATACACGGGTCTTACAACTAGTATATATATATAGGGCTAGGTTATATTAAGACCAGTAATTATTATGTGGACGTAAGACCAATTCTGATACGTTGGATTGGAAATATCAAGGGTTTAGATTAAAATGGCATAATTGTAATTATATATTATATTATTGAATGCTTATTAAAAAATTGGTTATAAAAGGGTAAAATAGGCATTTTATTTAATAAAAAAATAAGGAAACTAACTGATTTGTAGGAAACTTGATTAAATCCATTAAATAAGGAAACTTATTTTCAAAATAATTATTTTCTACTTCAAATTATCAGACATTCTTAACAGAAAATTTCATGTTTCTTCTTCAAAATATCAATCATTTTTTACAGAATCGCTTTTTTTTTTTTTTCAAAAATTCCATTCTGACAGAATGTCATATAGATAAAAATTTGATGAACTAAAACACATCAAAAGAGTAACATAGAAAAAACATCTCATGATTCGAACAAAATGTAATATTGTATGTGTAATTCTGCCAGAATGCCATAAAAGAACATCATTACGCATATTCTAAAATACATCTCATGATTCTGCCAGAATGACATCCAAAACACCTTATCATTGACAAAATGAGAGACAAAAACGACTTATAAACTAAAATACATCAAAATGATAACATTATTGA
The DNA here is from genome assembly GCA_023525715.1 of Cichorium intybus. NCBI lineage: Eukaryota > Viridiplantae > Streptophyta > Magnoliopsida > Asterales > Asteraceae > Cichorium > Cichorium intybus. The sequence goes on along the minus strand of CM042013.1, from coordinate 15,251,405 downwards.
ACTAAAATCATTACAAGAATAACATTCTTTGAACCGAAATACATCCAAAAAACAAAATTATGAAAGAATAACATTCTAGAATATCGATTCTGATAGAATCCATTCTAATAGAATGAGATCGAAAAAACATTCTCTTTTTAACATGTATTCTGATCAAATCCTTTGTATCATGTGTATTCTGATTACAGAAAGAAGAAAATCAAAACCTTGAATTCTAAATTGCAAGTTTATTGATATCAATTTCAATGCTTTCGCTTTTATGCCTGTCTCGTTGTAGTGTTGTTGTAGGACTGATGACAGATTGTTAAGAAAAAGATGAAGACTGGTACGGTTGAAGCTTGTAGTATTAATCTCGTGAAGAAGAAGATGAAGACTGGTACGGTTGAAGCTTCTAGCATTCATCTCGTGATTTTTGATGCTGTGATTGAGGATTGTAGTGTTGATCTCGTAATGGCTGAAGGCGGTGGATTAGTACCGATTAGGGTTATCATGCTTGTAAAGAAAAGCAGGAAGATAAAGTCAAAAGTGAGGGAGAGAAGAAAGGAGAGAAATTAGGAAAGGATAATCACTAATACCATAATTATATTATTTTAATTTAGGATGTTATTTAATTTAAATGAAAAATCCCTAAACTACCCTTGACTGATACTAGCATATGATTGGTCCTTACGACCACACAATAATTGTAGTTTATATTATATCCTAACTCTATATATATATATATATATATATATATATATATATATATATATATATATATATATATATATATATATATATATATATATATATATATATATATATATATATATATATATATATATATATATATATATATATATATATATATATATATATATATATATATATATATATATATTTGTTGATTATGTTTACCGATCTTTTATGTGCCCATACAACATAGAATAATAAATATCAAATATAAGCTCCCGAACGGAGATGAGTTAAAGGGACTTAGGTTCAACCGTCTCCTTTAACTTTCATTATTAATGAAAATTCTCCAAATATATATTATAAAATAATATAAAAAAGAATCCATCCTCCTAACAAAAAATATATAATCTATTTATTTCGCTGTACCTCTTATTTTAGATTGATTACATTTTGTCTTTTGGCTCCAATAATTCCTTTCTCACATCCACTAAATGCCCTTTGTTCCTCTCCCTTGCCTTTTGCAAGCCTCTCATTAATTTGCAGGGCTCTCTCCTCAAATTAGGGTTTCAGTACTTCTATAGTTCTATATGGTGAAGTCCAATGAAATCTTGAATTGATGGCAGTCAAATAAAGAAAAAAATTCAAAGAGTTCAACAGTAAGCAAAACAGAAAGGTACATGTCTTTTCCATCAATGAACTCTGTGACATGTTAATCTTGTTCGCTGATCAAATATATATACAGAACCCACAAAAGCAAGCATACATACACTCACATCAATCACATCTAGATGTCTTTAAAGGTAATTCCCTTTTTAAGTCAAGGGCTAACCATAGCCATACATGTAACCATAAGCTTTTGGTGTTCTAGCGTTATGCCATGCTTTTCGGATATGATTAGGGTTTTCCACTTGTAAGATATGCATAGATGTTCGTAACCTGGTTAATGCACCAGATCCCATCAAGAATATTGCTCCACCATTTCAGTGTGCCTAAAGAGAGAACTAGGCCTGTAGAATGTAGATCTTCCTAATTAATGACTGGTTGTGATCTTGTGGTTTAAGATCAGAGAAGCTGTCAAAGGATTGGTGGAGTTCATCGGTTCTATATAACATGCAAAAAGAATGCAATGAAGAGAGTCTCACTTTTGTTCAAATCGATTGTTAAGCTCGTGTATTGATACATATGCTGTAATTTGGAAACATCCTTCTTATATGCGACCAGTGATTTATACTATTGCGTGTCTGTTAAAGACAACAAGTACTCAGTTTGCTCATGTCGTTGTGATTTCACTAGAATAACCTAGAGATCTGGACAGTCCTTTGATCCAGTAATCAATCATGAATTGCCAGAGAGGTGCGTATAGTAGATCCGAAGCAAGAAAATCGGTGATAGAAGAGACCGCCAACAGAAAAATAATTTACAGGTTTTCTTATATATATATCTATATCCTATATTATAAGGTTATAACTTCAAACTACAAGATCCTTCAAGCTAACAGTATCTATGCAAGAAGCTTTTAAATGATTTTGTTAGAAACGTGCCAATTCCGATGCTTGATTATTTGCTACCGATCGCATACATATAACATAACAATAAGGTTA